>CM055265.1:90723846-90801346 GCA_029237695.1 Conchocele bisecta | reverse complement strand
CTAAAATGTTCGTAAGTGCAAAATTGTGATATGCAGCCTATGCTCAATAAATGTAAATCGATCAATTGAAATTCCCAGACGATTCTAAATGTGCCCTTACGAACATTTTAGTCGTACGAAGCTTAGTGAAACGGGCCCCTGGTGCCCAGTGTAGATCCAAATAAGTCTGTGTATCCACACAGTCTGATCAGGATCTGCACAGTTCGCCATGCCATCAATGACACACCCGTCATGCTTCTAACCAGCAATATATATCGTTATCACGCTACAGGACCAAAGGCTACACTGGTTCAAAGCCGGTAAGCCCCATTTCACTGCCACATACATACACAGGGGCGGATCCAGCATTTGAGGAACGGGGGTTGTCTAGTTGCGATGGTAACTCTTGCAATCTACTCCCGTACTCCCGAACCGTACCGATGGTACGGCAGTAATTGCAAGAGTTACCGTTCGCAACTATGATGTTTTACTAATTTCGAGCTCTTCGAAATGCACTTACCTGTGTTTTACGGCATTTAAATTCAGACTCCAAATGGTGGTAAACTGTGATCTATGTAAACTCCGTGGCTGAACGGGGTGGGGGGTGCAACCCCGGAACGCCCGCAAGATCCGCCCCTGCCCCCTATACCCATATAACAGTACTGTATATAATGTGCGAAATATAATTATGTGCAACCCCGGACCCCCCCCCCCCTGATACAGCCTGTGCTGATCTTGCCAATATCTGTGGATGTCTTCATTTCCATACATGTACATTGTATTTGAGCTAAAGCAGATTGATTTACTAAGCCTGAGTTGTGCTGCAGCTCAGACTCAGAAAATCAAATTGCTTGATTGCAAGCTGGCATTGTCAATGCATGTTGAGAAACGTTGATAATATGGCCAAGATTAACGCAGGCGATTGTGTACCACCATATCACTTTCTTTCTTCTTTCTTTTGCTTACGTTTAACGGCCGCACTGTCTCTATGGACTTGCACGCCGTCCGCAAAAGGCGGAATAAAAACTTGGGCCGAATGGGAATTTTGAATTTTGAATCTGTGTAATCTGGGTAGAACCAGTTCGCGGGCTTAGGGCCCCAGAGACAAATGTGCGATTTGGATTACTGCTGGCGGCCACCAATTTGGTGACCTAATTTCGCGCAGTAGTCCGGTGCACGGCATCCCCCCCCCCCCCCCCCCCCCCCCCCCCCCCCCCCCCCCCCCCCCCCCCACCACCATATCACCACGCTGACCGCCGTATATGTACCTGGGGCGAGCGCATGCGCAAACTTCATCTGGAACTCGCAGGCCGCGCTCTGCATGAACGACTCCGACATCACAATCACCACTCGCTCACACCTGCAACCAAACCGTGCAACAAAAAAATAATGGTGTGTTTTCATTATGAATACGTTGTGACGAAAACGCGAAAATTCCCAAAATCACGTGTCGTTTTCATCCAGAACTTAGAGCTGAGTAGCTTGATCCCAGAGTAGTACATCTATTCAAAAACATAAGCAATAGTTGGACTATATACTAAATATTACCCGCCATCTTTTAAAATATCAATCACGTGACACGGAGTGGTTGGATAGTGGAAAATTAAGTCAGTCTCCAGTAACCAACCAAATCACTGCGTGCACGTGATTGGAATGTTTTCAAAGATGGCGGCTAATATTTATTGATAATGAGGAAATGAATGTGTTTGATTGTAAAACTGCAGCACAGTTCATGCTCAGTCGATCAAGCTGATTGCTTTCATGCATAATTGCAAGGAAATGATCCTTATGAAATGATCAGATTACCTCTGACCGGTAAACTTTAATAATAAGCACATTTACAACAGTGATCCATATAGTGGGACATGTGCACAGCTAAATAAGCCGTACTATATTCACATTATCAGTGTGCATGATCACGTGGTTATAACAGCAGCAACAATGGCTGAAAGTGTTGAAAGCGCGCCCACTCCAAAGTAAGTATTATTTGATATTTTCCTTAATAGGCAACGGATTTTGATATGGCGCAGCAAACGCGTCTTCATGAGCTGCCTTTTGTGGTCCCGGGAGTTCGGCACATACTTATGTCGTTGTTGCGAAAAACCAATTTCCGTGTGTGTAGACACGGAACTCGATTCTTCGCAAAAACGACAGAAGTTTGGGCCAAAGTACCGAGACCACCAAATTCAGCGTAACAAGACGGGGTTGATGCGCTATATTTAATAAACATCCGTTGCATAATAGGGACAAAATAAAAGAATAGTACGTACTTTGAATCGGAGGGCTTCTGAAAGTTTAAGTACTTGGTGTTGGTGTTGTAACCACGTGATCATACACCTTGATTCTGCTGTGTGAATCACAACATAATGCAGTGGGATGGCCCTTGTTGACTGTTGACATTCATTTGCCGCTTCTGTGGAGGTCACGTGACCACCTAGTATGGGCCAGTTTGGGCTGATATTCATTACCATGGTGTCATACCTACATCTTTTGGTAGTTCAACACTGCTCCTAAGTATTTTCATAGGTGATCATAACTCAGACGTCATCATGTCTCCATTATTCTAATTATTAGTTCGGCAGTACTCGCAAAGTTTCGTGACCGCCATTATTGGACTGTCAATTCACGTAGCCTTTCTCGCTGGCGTCACTCATTAAACGCATGTTTATCTTCATAATCGTAAGCTTAGCCTAGTGTATTTTGACATGTAGAATCATCTGGACATCTGACCGTCACGATACCTTAGCTATCTACGCTGTATTTCTAGTATAAAGCCTAAAAATGTAACTTTCAATCCAACATGGCGGAAACGTGACATTCAACGCTATAATTTAAACCAATGAAATGGCTGACTGTCAGATTTCCTGGCCACCGATTGGCTGACTGTCAGATCCAGTGTCTATATAAGGTTCTTCACTTCGGTCACTCCAGTCACAAAGAGTAGACCAACGCTAAAATACAGAACATTCATTTTCACTCAAACTTCGTTCGACCATTAATTGTTGTTCCTGTTCATACTTCCCGCCGCTAATATTTTGGTCACTACTAGGACTACAGTGTAATGCCATCCTGACAAAAAATCCTGATAGAAATAATAAAGAAACCGAAACTTGTATCTTGTTTAGTCTACTCTAAACTGTCAACCCGGGTTTAGTTGCTAGCCTAACAATATTGAAGTATTTTGTATTGTTGCATGCCTGCCGTTGTTTGACACCGCTCACAGTCATGTTCAACCGTACAGCACGTGCTGTTTGACCATGGCTGTAGACAATGCTCATTCCGGGGCCAAGCCAACACCCACATACTATAATGAATGGGTCTCATAACGTTACTGGAGCGTGCCATTACGTCACCAGACCAGTTCACAACGGTCGCACTGATTTTTGTGTGTACTATGGCCCCGGAATATGTATGTGTAAATCAGCTGTTTGATTGGAGCAGATTATCAAAGTACCGAAAGTACTGCATATATGCTGACATTTCATGATATTTCCGACGGAAATTGTAACAATAACAATCCAGCCGTGGGTACACGTTTGCCGTGGCACTGGGGAACTGTTTGAACCCGCGGCCTACGGCCTTTGGATTCAAACAGTTCCCTCGTGCCACAGCAAACGTTTACCCACGGCTGGACATTGTCAACCTTATATTCTCCAGTACTACTGTTGTGCCGAAAGCGAGGCCGGCGGAAATTGTCCCACCTTGAAGGTTCAGTATACTGTTACAGTTGAATCTCAATAAAACACGACATATTAAAGCAGGCGATAGTGTACCTGCATTCGATGAGGTACGCCGTGATGGAATGTTCCGCTGATCCCGGCAAGTCGTCACGGCCCGGCACAAACAATTTCAGCCCGTGCTTCACTTCTATCTGCTCTATCAGATTGCGGACGAACTCACGGTCAGCGGGGTCTGTCACGGTATAGCAGACAAACGCCACATACTTCGTTCTTTTCCCAGTTAGCACTGCAATGAAGGAATAAAAACATGGGCTGCTACATTTGCCGTGGTACCCAAAACATGTGGTCTGTTTAAAGTGTCTGAACATACCAAATGTGTTGCTTACTATACCACAACATACGCCCTTGGTTGTATTATTTATGTATGTTTGCATTGCATTTTCTCATAGTTTCAAAACTGTCACAGCTAATGGAACAGCGACGTTTACTTATCGATCAATAGCGTTATTGAAAATGTCGTGGAGATTAATGAGGTCAAACAAACCTGAACCAATCAACAACGTCGCGCGATTTCACGTGGGGCTAATGTATCCATTGCGAATGTAATTCGTTGATTGGGCGTTTCCATACGAATCTATGGAAGGTGTAAATATTAGCAATTGAAAATGTAATCACACTGTCTCCTGTCTGCGGGTGGCACACACTTCAAATCGTGGTTTGGTTAAACTTCGTATGACTAAGAAGTTTGTAAGTGAAAAACTAAAATTGGCAACAACTGGAGGCCGTTTCACTAAACTTCGTACGACTAAAATGTTCGTAAGTGCAAATTTATGATAGTCTGGAAAGTTCAATTAATGGGTTTACATTTATTGACGATTGGCTGCATGTGCAGCCTATGCACAATAAATGTAAATCCAATAATTGTTTACGAAAAAACATTGTTAATGTGAAATACACAGACCATCACAATTTTGCACTTACGAACATTTTAGTCGTACGAAGTTTAGTGAAACGGGCCCCAGTAGCATTAGCAGCAAATTTGAGAACTGTTTGGTTAATGTTTAGGTAGTATATGATAGCATTAGTGAGCCACATTGGTGTGTTAAGTAAAATTATCTTCGTACGAACATGTTATCGTACGACGTTAAGTGAAATGGGTCCCAGTTTTGTGTGTCCGTTATCACTTAATTGTATCTGGGTCATAATGTATTCGTATGACCCAGATTTTAGGTATGCTGCTTTTCATTTAAAATGCTGAAACATGTTCGTAGGAAGTGCCGTATACACGGTGTATGATCACGTGGTTAAAACAACAACAACAACAACAACAAGTACTGTAACTTCCATAAGCACTCCGATTCAAAGTACGTATTCTATTATTTTGTTCTTATTATGTAACATATTTTTATGAAGTATGGCACATCAAACGCGTCTTGCTAATCTGCATTTTGTGGTCTTGGTACTTTGGCCCAAACTTCTGTCGTTTTTGCGAAGAACCGATGTCCGTGTCTACTGACACGGAAATCGATTCTTCGCAAAAACGACGTAAGTATGTGCCGAACTCCCGAGACCACCAAATGCAGTTCATGAAGACGCGTTTGCTGCGCCATATTTCATCAAAATCCGTGCCTATTAAGGAAAATATGAAATAATACTTACTTTGGAGTGGGCGCGCTTTCAACACTTTCAACCATTGTTGTTGTTGTTGTTGTAACCACGTGATCATGCACCTTGGTATATCTGCTCATAGTACACGCACAAGCATGCTTTTGTCTCCAAACAAATGTGCACCTCTATCAGTTGGGTCACAGTTGGGTGTCAGTTTACGAGACTATAAATTAGATATTGAAAATAAATAGCAACGTACCGTCATCGTATGTGGCATATCTTGTCTCGTCTGTATCCATATCGGAGTTGGATACTGAAAATAAATTAATTCTATCACATTTACGAAGTCATTATCTTTTAAACAAATGATATTGTTCTATGTCCTGAAGCCTTACAGGGTGGGTGGGTCGGGCTTCATGGCGCTGGAATTCATCGTCTGCTACTGTTTAAAATTTATTCCTTTCTCGTAACAAAAAAAATAGTGTTGTCAAAGCATGTTTTATGAGACAACCAATGTAAAATAAAAATAAACAGCAGACGACAAAATATTTTTCAGCAATGTTAAGCCAATAATATAGAACACCATAGTTTAGTGTTTTTGGTAATACTGGTAAGTTTTCTGTAATACTGGTAAGTTTTATGTAATACCGGTAAGTGTTCTGTAATACTTTTAAGTGTTATGTAATACTGGTAAGTGTTCTGTAATACTGGTGTTCTGTAATACTGGTAAGTGTTCTGTACTACTGGTGTTCTGTAATACTGATAAGTGTTATGTAATACTGGTAAGGTTTCTGTAATACTGGTAAGGTTTGTTGGTAAAACCGGTAAGTGTTCTGTAACACTGTAAGTGTTCTGTAATATTGGCAGGTGTTGTGTAATACTGGTAAGGTTTGTTGGTAATACCGGTAAGTGTTCTGTAATACCGGTACGTGTTCTGTAAAACTGGTAAGTGTTCTGTAATACTGGTAAGTGTTCTGTAATACTGGTAAGTGTTCTGTAATACTGGTAAGGCTTGTTGGTAATACCGGTAAGTGTTATGTAATACTGGTAAGTGTTCTGTAATACTGGTAAGTGTTTTGTAATACTGTTAAGTGTTATGTAATACTGGTAAGGATTAAGTAGTGCTGATAATTGTTCTGTAATACTGGTAAGTGTTCTGTAATACTGGTAAGGTTTCTGTAGTGCTGATAAGTGTTCTGTAATACTGGTAAGTGTTCTGTAATACTGGTAATGTTTGTTGGTAATACTGGTAAGTGTTCTGTAATACTGGTAAGTGTCCTGTAATACTGGTAAGTATTCTGTAATACTGGTAAGTGTTCTGTAATACTGGTAAGTGTTCTGTAATACTGGCAAGTGTTCTGTAATACTGGTAATTGTTCTGTAATACTGGTAAGTGTTCTGTAATACTGGTAATTGTAAATGAATAAAACAAGGTGTTGAAATCTGGTAATAAAAGGCAAGTGTCTGTAATTACTGGTATTGATCGTAATACTGGGAAGTGTTAACTGTAAATTTAACTGTTTAATTGTTAATGGTTAATAAACTGGGTAATGTTTATGTAATACTGGTTTAAGGTGTTCATGTAATACTGGTAAGGTTTGTTGGGTAATTTAACTGTGGAGTGGTTCTGTAATACTGGTAAGTGTTTCTGTAATACTGGAAGGTTTGTTAATTAATTAACGGTGAAAGGTGTTGGTTAATACGTAATGTATGTTAATAACTAAGTAAGGTGTTTTTCCGTATTACTGGTACGGTTGTTGGTAATTCTGTAATGTCTGGTAAAACTGGTAAGTGTTTCTGGTATAACTGGTAAGTGGTCTGTAATACTGGTAAGGTTTTGTTGGTAATACCGGGTTAAGTGTTCTAATGGTAATACAAGGGAAGGTGTTTATTCTGTAATACTGCTGTTAAGTGTTCTGTAATACTGGTAAGTGTTCTGAAGTATAGGAAAGTGTTATGGAACTAACCGGTAAGTGTGGTTGTTTTAATACCGGTAAGTGTCCTGTTAATATTGGTAAGTGTTCTGTAATACTGTAAGTGTTCTGTAATTACTGGTAATTGTTAATGTAACTAATTGTATATGTAATACTCCGGTAAGGTGTTTTATGTTACTTGGTAGGTAAGAATGTTCTGTAAAACGGTGGTTAAGTAAGTCTGTAATACTGGTAAGGTAATATCTGTAAAACAAGGTAAGTTGTTGTTTGTAATACGGTTAAGGTGTTATGTAACAACTGTAATGGTTATGTTAATACTGGTAAGTGATTCTAATTGTAACTGGTACTAGTAATGGTTCTGTAATACTAAAGGCAAAAGGTAATTGTTTTCTGTGGAATACTGGTAATGGTTCTGTTAATACTGGTTAAGGTCGTCTGTAAAACTAAGTGTTTGGTAATACTGGTAAGTGTTCTGTAATACTGGTAGTGTTTATGTGTACTGGTCAAGGTGTACTATTACTGGTAAGTGTTTCTGTAATACTTAAAAAGGTTTTCTGTAGTGCTGGTAAGTCTTCCTGTAATACTGGTAATTGTGTTAAAACGTAAGTATTCTGTAAATACTGGTAAGTGGTTCTGTAATACTTGGTAAGTGTTCTGTAATACTGGTAATATTCGTAATACTGGTAAAGTTTGTTGGTATATCGATAAGTGTTATGTAAAACTGGTAATTGTTAGTAAATAACTGGTAAGGTGTTTTCTGTAACACTAGTAAGTGTTCTGTAATAACTGGCAAGTGTTTCGTGATATGGTAATGTTTTCTGTAATACTGGTTAGTCTCTGTAATACTGGTAAGGGTTTTGTTGTAATACCGGTATTGTTTCTGTAAAACTGGTAGAGTTCTGTATTACTGGTAGGTATTTCATTTCCTGTAATACTGGTTTAAGGTTTGGTTTGGTTAATATCGGTAAGTGTTATGTAATACTGGTAAGTGTTCTGTAACACTAGTAAGTGTTCTGTAATACAGGTAAGTGTTCTGTAATACTGGAAAGTGTTCTGTGATACTGGTAATGTTTCTGTAATACTGGTTAATCTCTGTAATACTGGTAAGGTTTGTTGGTAATACCGGTATGTGTTCTGTAATACTGGTAAGTGTTCTGTATTACTGGTAGGTATTCGTATTCTGTAATACTGGTAAGGTTTGTTGGTAATATCGGTAAGTGTTATGTAATACTGGTAAGTGTTATGTAGCTGGTAAGTGTTCTGTAATACTGGTAATGTTTCTGTAACAACAGAAGTGTTAACTGTAATACAGGTAAGTGTTCTGTAATACTGGAAAGTGTTCTGTGATACTGGTAATGTTTCTGTAATACTGGTTAGTCTCTGTAATACTGGTAAGGTTTGTTGGTAATACCGGTATGTGTTCTGTAATACTGGTAAGTGTTCTGTATTACTGGTAGGTTTCGGTATTCTGTAATACTGGTAAGGTTTTGTGGTAATAACGGTAATGTTAGTAATACTGGTAAGTGTTAATGTAGCTGGTATGTGTTCGTAATCGGTAAGTCTGTAATACTGGTAATTTTGTTGGTAATCCGGTTAAGTATGTAATCTGGTAAGTGTTTATGTAATACTGGTATGTGGAAGGTTTGTTGGTAATACGGTAAGTGATTAATAACTGGTAAGTTATGTAATACTGGTAAGTGTTCTGTACTATTGGTAAGGTTTGTTGGTAATACCGGTAAGTGTTATGTAATACGGGTAAGTGTTCTGTAATACTGGTAAGTGTTCTGTAATACTGGTAAGGTCTATTGGTAATACCGGTAAGTGTTATGTAATAATGGTAAGTGTTCTGTAATACTGGTAAGTGTTATGTAATACTGGTAAATGTGTTCTGTATTACTGGTAAGGTTTGTTGGTAATACCGGTAAGTGTTATGTAATACTGGTAAGGTTTCTGTAATACTGGTAAGTGTTCTGTAATACTAAGTTCCAGAGCTAGGGATATAATGGGTGCAATTTTAGTATGGAGACCCTCGTAGTTATCATGCTCGCTACTTCAAATCACAGGCTGATAAAACGTGGCAGGGATGGTAAACTGTTTATAAACAATCCTAACTATGTTTAAAAACCAGCAGAAAGTCAAAGAAATAAAAATACAATACTTAGCGATCCATGCCAATAGCGCAGAACAGGATTACAAAAAAATAAAATACATTTGTTAATTTCACAGGTGCTTCTCGCGTGTCTTGGATGGTCACATATTGTTTGTATGTACATTAAGGACCCGTTATATTACCTGATCACCGTTTGATTCAAAGATAATTACTTCGTAAATGTGAGTATATGTATTACATATATGTGAATACTGCCTCGTTACTGTATCCTATCTTTGTATGTTGCAGCCATCAGCCAGTTTGACCTGTTCTGTCGTTTGACAAAGAACTCAAAATATGAAGTAGAACATATGATATAATGTAGCTAATCACATGTAGAAAATCCAGGAGAACGGACTCATATCAAATAAATTACACAACTGTAAAATATGTCAGTTTTCTGGACATGTTTGTATCTGTGTTTTTAATAACATAAACCACCATTATACATAGCTTCATACACAGGAAATCGCACAGTGTATCACTTTTACCTGGCAAACCACACAACACATACCATATATACCCACTACTGTACTCTGTTATTAGCTATCAACTCCAGTGACATGTAAGCAGTTACCTGAGTGTATTGACCCTGGTGTCTACTCACCTAGTATTTTAGTAAATATGGCTTTAATTACCTATGTGCAACGTGTACACTAACAATAGGCTGTGCATCAGATTGAACAGATTACTCATTAAACTATATTTTGAAATTGATGGCAGAAATGCTCAGATATCTTGTCTTTTGTATAGTTTGCTAGCATTATAGTATAGCTTGCCGTTGTCATATCTGTCTATTATGTATTGCACCAACATTTTATTTGGTTTACTGTCATATTATTTGCTGTATGTGTCAAACGCACGAAGTGGTGAAACTGTACGATGGCTTGTACATACAAAGATGGCGGAGATGGCAACTCAATGCTCCATATAGTGTACAGTAACAAGACAATATTCACATACGTTATATTCATATCTCACATCACCCATATGAAGCAATTATCATTGAAGTCAAGTGTATATATCTATGACCTAATATCTTAAACACCTTTTTAAACAACGTACAAAACAATTCAAATGTGCCCGGGTGTGCTGAATATATCATATATTGATATATTCAACACACCCGGGCGCATTCGAATTGTTTTGTACGTGTTTATAAATGTGTTTCATGTAAAAACAAAAAATGTTGCCCATCCAAGAGACACTGGAAGCACCTGTGGTTCATTTGTGTCACGGCTGGCGTTGTATTATCACTAATTTCTTAAGTTTCGTTTCGGCTTATATTTAAGTTTGGGAATTGGCTTAAAACACCTTTCATACCCGGTACAAATTTATCAAGTCAGCGCCTTGGTGTTATGGTCAGCGCTACAGCCGCCGTGGTCATCACAATGACCCATGTCCGTACCTGCGGGATCCTGCAGAATGTTGTCCCGGACTTCTTCCCGTCGTTTCTCCGCTTCATAGCACACACAGTCGTGCACTGTCGGGAATAAGGGGTCAGAAAACACCGTTGAATTTATTCATAACAGTCCGATCCAAATTGTGTAGTTCAGGGGCCCGTTTCACTAAACTTCTTACGACTAAAATGTTCGTAAGTGCAAAATTATGATAGTCTGTAAATTTCACATTAACAATGTTTTCTTGTAAACAATTACTGGATTTACATGTATTGAGCATAGGCTGCATATGCAGCCTATGCTCAATAAATGTAAATCCATAAATTGAAATTTACAGACGATCTTAAATTTGAACTTACGAACATTTTAGTCGTAAGAAGTTTAGTGAAACTGGCCCCATGGCCTTATTGCTTGTAAAAAGGGCGAATGTAACACGATGGGTTGTGAAAAGCACAGGTTGAAGTAACGGACCGAGATCTATAATCAATTAATGAAAACAAATAAGTTAAAAAAAATGTGTTTACTCCCTTTATATACACATTTTTTAGCTTATTTTGATTTCATTTATTGATACTTTTAGGCATATTTAATGTATTTATAGACCTCAGTCCGTTACTTCAACCTGTGGTGAAAAGTAGCAATTATAGTGATTTAGACTAGTAGTCCGATAAACAAAGCCTCAAAATCCACTGGCTGGACACAATTGCAACATTTAGTTTCTCAACGTTTCAAGTCTTTGATATTAGTTATTGAAGAAAAAACATGTTTACCAAAATCTACCTTGAGGAAATACCAGAAACCTCCCAAAATCCAAGATGACCGCCATTGAAATTAAGCAAAACCCAAAATCGGAACTAATCACGAAATCATATGCCAAGATATATGCCAGAAAAAATACGCTTCTGTCAATTGATGAAAACAGAATACATTTTTTGTAAAATTAAAAATAAATGTCATAAATAGTTGCTCAATTGAATTTAGCTCTATGATGTATTTACATTTCAGGAAAAATGTCTGCATCATAAATAAAATAAACATATCACAATATACCATAAAAGCGCTTGATAGCTCGCAATCAAAATGGCTGCCATTGAAGCAAGTAGTCAAACCATGATTTCTACCGTATTTATCCAATTTAATTCAAAGAATGTTGGTGAAATGTTCATCATGATATATATAAATAAAAAATGCATGTTCAATTTAATGTGTTTGACAGTTTTAAATGATGTCCTAAATTGCTAAGAAGACGAACTTACCGTATGTAGTATGTCAAATCATTAATTGGATGAGGCGGTGAAATTCTATGCATTAGGTTATCACAGTGACATCGTTGGGTATATCGTTGTGTATGTGTCATCAATGGGAGATGACAATAGCAAACGAAGTTTGTAGCTATAATGTAATGGAAATGGATGAATACAGTGTCAATAGTCTCAAAGATAACAGGTAAGTGTCTGCTACTACAGGTAGCCGGAACGACGTCGACATTGGGGTGGTGGAAAAGCAATATCGATGCCCAAATAATTGTGGTAATATGCCATTGGTGCTATATTTAAGTCGCACAAGCTGTGACCATTTACCTCAAAGAAAGATAAGCTATTGAAAGTTCCATGTTTTACTTTTTATGTTTTCAACACCAATGTAGTGTTCTATTATCTTCTACATTGTATAGATCTAGTATGTTATATATGTACATCTACATTGAATAGTGTATAGATCTAGTATGTTATATATGTACATCTACATTGTATATGTCTAGTATGTTATACATGTAAATCTACATTGTATATATCTAGTATGTTATATATGTACATCTACATTGCATAGAGCTAGTATGTTATATATGTACATCTACATTGTATATATCTAGTATGTTATATATGTACATCTACATTGTATAGAGCTAGTATGTTATATATGTACATCTACATTGTATAGATCTAGTATGTTATATATGTACATCTACATTGTATATATCTAGTATGTTATGTATGTACATCTACATTGTATAGATAGAGTATGTTATATATGTACATCTACATTGTATAGATCTAGTATATATATACATGTACTATACTAGTATGTTATGTGTTCATATTGTATGTAGAGTATGTTTATATATGTACACACATTATATATATCTATATGTTATATATGTACATCTACATTGTATAGAGCTAGTATGTTATATATACATCACATTGTATAGAGCTAGTATGTTATATATGTACATCTACATTGTATAGATCTAGTATGTTATATATGTACATCTACATTGCATAGAGCTAGTATGTTATATATGTACATCTACATTGTATAGATCTAGTATGTTATATATGTACATCTACATTGTATAGAGCTAGTATGTTATATATGTACATCTACATTGTATATATCTAGTATGTTATATATGTACATCTACATTGTATAGAGCTAGTATGTTACATATGTACATCTACATTGTATAGATCTAGTATGTTATATATGTACATCTACATTGTATAGATATAGTATATATGTACATCTACATTGTATAGATCTAGTATGTTATATATGTACATCTACATTGTAGATCTAGTATGTTATATATGTACACTACATTGTATATCTAGTATGTTATATATGTACATCTACATTGTATAGATCTAGTATGTTATATATGTACATCTACATTGTATAGATCTAGTATGTTATATATGTACATCTACAGTGTATATATCCAGTCTGTTATATATGTACATCTACATTGTATAGATCTAGTATGTTTCAAAATGTGATTTGATTTCGTTTTAGTGTAAACAGTACATCCATGCATCTAACTATTCAGGTCTACATAGATATGTGATCACGTTTTTATTTTACATTTAATAACAAATGACAAGTAAGCAGAGGTTTGGATAAGTTTACTAACTGTTGACTAGAACAGTATTCCAATGTAACACGGCTCCGAATTTGCACGAATTTGCAGGATGCATATCTGTAGATAGTCGCAAGTACTTGTGGGTATCATATATTCTGCGAGACACATTATTTATACATTATATCTATAGTTACGATCATTACTAGCTCAAAGACAATTACATTATTAGTCAGGAGCATTTGTTCACTGTTTGTGTGGGTGGGTGATGTTACGGTAATCTGTAGCCGATTTCACCAACATTGGAAAGTGTACTTTTGTAGCAAAGTATACTTTGAGAGAGAAATTTTCAATTTTAGGATAAATTTATTAAATTTTATTATACTGAATTTATTACATTATCATACAATTTTGCTGTGATAATGTAATACATTCAGTATAATAATTCTGCATTTTTAGGAAGTTTCCTAATTTTTATTTTGGCAGACATATTTTTCCTGAAATGCAAACAAATCATTGAGCTAAATGCAATTGAGAAACTATATTTTGTCAACCTTACAAAAATTGTTTTTCACGGTTTCCATTAATTGTCAAAAATGTGGGGGGGGTTTTATATCTATTTTGGCGGCCATTTTGGATGCTGGGTTGCCTAGAACGCCTAAAAATATTTATGTCCAACCTCAACCTTTTATTTACTGGACTATAGTGTTGATACAGATCATTATACAGAGCTACGCAATCTGATCTGCGACTACATTATTTGTCAGCTTCATATTTTCACACTGTTATTGCAATCAGTGTAGACTCAGATCAGACTGCACATATGTGCAAAACTCAATATCTGTGCTATTCAGTAAGAAATAAACACTGAAATACAGCATAGGACCTAGTCTCTATAAATAGATTTACAAAGGGACATAACTAGCTACGACCCCTCATTACATGTAGGTTAACTTCACCGAATCATCCTAATATGGCCGTTCTCTTATACTCTCCCTATTGCAGATGGATGCTGTGGTACCTCCTTTTATTTGAGTGTGTATTATGTCTTACGTGTGCGAATATTAAAGTTTTCATCCAGTAATATTGGTGTTATGGTATGGTAGAGACACTTTTACACTCTTTTCGACGCAAATAAACACGAATGGATGGAGGTCCAGACATCCGGAACTCAAGAGAAAAACAATATGACTCTCGCTCCCACCCCAGTTGATATCGTAATGACCTAGAATTTGAGAGCACATGGGCCCTGAATATTTTGTCATATATATCTGCAATCGTGTTTTCATACAAATTGGCGCCCGGTTTGTACATATGTCGTTACATTACTCAGTGATCAGTCAAATGTCGCATAAGGATTTGGTTTAGATGTGTTCACCTGTGGCCATGGATGTCTTAAATTGACCTCTACAGTCGCTCTGTGACCAGATTCGCAGTATATTTAGAACGGCCTTCCTAAATTGAGACAAGCCATGTGATATTGCGCCTAAAAAGATGTGCGATATCTGATGTGTTTGAAATTTGAGGTCTTCCAGCTTTTATGCTAATAGATAATGAGATAATGTCGGTCTCAGGACATATTTTGCGGGTTTAACTTTTTAAAAACGCGGATACGCCATAAAAAAAATAGTTCAAACAACTTAGATTGATCCGGTTTCTGTTCTCAGAATAGCTATTGACCTTTTCGACATTCTGGAAGTGATAACACGAAATGGGCGATCCCTATAAGCCGGTACAGGTACCATCCGCTACCTCTACGAAGGTAAGTGTAATGCGTGGCTAACGCGACTATGGGGCGTGTATGTAATTGACCTCATGTGGTGGTCAATTAGTACTTGAAGCATATAATTATTCAACATAGGGGATTGGCCGTGCACATGAATGACTCACCATATCTCAAAGATGTATATATCCTTGTAAACTCGATAGAAGCCTTATTTTCGAACATGTTTTTACCAAAACTGCTCACATCTTCATATGAAATTAAAACACGCAGGCCGTAGCTAAAATGGACAACATATTTAACTGACCAAATGGCCATGAATAGTTGTCTGGATCGCTTTCATATTTTGCCAGAAACAAGCGCATCGATTATGTACTTGAAACGTGTTCCACTGTAGATTAATCATTAGTCTATTTGTCATCCACAAACACATGCTGCGAAGAATGTCAAGACGTTCAGTCCTTTGATTTACAAAAATTACGATATTTACCGTTAATGACGTTGAAAGTCAGAGAAAATGCGGAATTTGCTATGAAAAGTTCTTCAACTTTCGACGTGATTCGAATCACACATCTTCTTTGATACAAAAATCACATTGCGTGTCTCAAATTAACCCGAATGTTCGTCTGAAAAGCAGGGCGACTTACTTATGTACCTCGGCATACGTTACAGATAGAACATTGGGGTTAGTCTCAAATGTACTTACATATCGCCCGTCTGCAATCCTTGATCACATCCACCCTGTCCATCATGAGCAGATACTTCCAGAGCAATCCGACTGTCGCCCGATCTTGGGTGCCCATGCCCCAATGCAACAACAGTTCCTCTGTCGGACTCCGCATCCGCGCCAAGTTCCGGATTTCCAGTGCCGTGAAGCCCGCGAGTTCAGCTAGACCGTTGTAATCATTGCTGATGTCGATATCATAGGTCCCATCGTTACCCACAATAACATACCCGTCCAAATCGAGATGTTGGGCAATTTTCCTGTTTGGAGTCGCCCGTAGAGCGCGGATTGGTGTGTTCTGCCACTGTTCCGGCAATATCAAATCTGGGTCCTCGTCCTGATGCATTGTCCGTGATTGTTTGACTAATATCCGTCCGATTAACGCAAGTTAAACGTTTTCTCAACGCGCGAGTTAAAGCGCAACCGTTCGCATACAGTCCGCCATGATGATAAGGAAATAACTTCCTGTTTCGGTATGTCACGATTAACGATCGACAAATATGTAACTACACATGCTAATAACAGTCTTATTGTATTTTTACCACGGTAGCTCAAGTTTAAGTGTTATATGTGCCTGGACTGGAGACATGGGGCTTGTGGGTGTTGCGCCCAGTGTAGATACTGATCAGGATCTGCACTTTTCTCCATTCCATCAATAAAACATGCGTCAAGCTACACTATATTGGGTTTTGCCAGTATAGCTCCAGATAAGCTAGCTCAATCGTGCTAATTATTACGGATTTCATTTTATTATTATTATTATTATTATTATTATTATTATGTACTTCGAACAACTGTTCTGTGTACATATAGTCGCCACCCTGTGTGCCATCCATATTTACATTCTGTGGTCCACTCATGCGGCCCCTGTGCCAAAGGTCAATGTAAAATGACTTTGCGTTCAGGTTTTTGTTTTTCCGTTAATGCGTTTGATGTGTACACCCATCAGTGTTACTGTTTTCATGATATATCAGGAATTCTCCATAACGCAATGTCGAACAGTGGATGTCCTAGAAACAAAATTGCTACCCCGCTCCATACCTCTCGCGATAACATATCGGATTCGCAGTATTGTAGCTCTCTATGTCCTGATCAGATTACGAGTATGCAGATGTGGGTCGACACGTTCCCTTTGTGCCGTGACGGGACAACGAAACTTCTGTTATCCAGAGCGGTAGTAGACCCACACAAGCATGACGTAATATTATATGTTATACATATCACACCAAAGTACGTTGATGTACTCATGGGACAGCAGGTGGCTGAATTACAACCCATTTTAAAGGTATCTGATAGTAGTGGGGTCTCTACCGATCAGGAATGCCAGGATTGTGTAATGTTGCCTGAACATCTCAAACCGCTGGTCAATAGTGCTTCAGATACCCTGAATATTGAACAGAAACAGCAGCTATCTGCAGCACTATTCGAATATGCTGATGTTTTTGTGGGTCCTGTTTGCCAGTTGGGCCAGACTGACATTGTCACCCATACTATTGACATAGGCGACAACCGCCCTATTAAGCATGCGCCTACACGAATGGCGCCTGCGAAGCGGGAAATTGTATCCAAAGAGATTGATAAGATGTTAGATGAGGGTATTATTGAACCGAGTGACAGTCCATTCGCATCGCCTATTGTACTGGTGACCAAGAAAGACGGTTCAATCCGCTTTTGTTTGGATTACCGTAAAGTCAATGAAATTAGTAGGAAAGATGCATTCCCTTTGCCAAACATACAAGAATCCCTCGAATCCCTGTCTGGTTCAAGATTATATTCATACCTCGATTTAGCCCAAGGTTTCTATCAGGTCGCCATGAGCAAATATGACAGACTCATCACGGTATTTTGCAGCCATCGAGGCCTATATGAGTTCCGTTATATGCCATATGGGCTCTGCAACAGTCCTGCCACGTTCTCACGACTTATGCAAGATGTGCTCGGCGGTTTACTGTTTGAAAAATGTTTGGTATACATTGACAACATTATAATTATGGGGAAGACCTTTGATGACGCACTGTACAACTTGAAATCTGTACTCCAGCGTCTCCGTGACGCAAACTTAAAACTGAAACCGAAAAAATGTCAGTTATTTCGAAAAGAATGTGTATATCTGGGACATGTGGTGTCAGAGCAGGGTATTAAGTGTGACCCCAGCAAGATAGAGGCGGTGGCAAAATGGCATCGCCCCCAGAATGTAAGCGAAATCTGTAGTTTTCTGGGTCTGGCATCTTACTATCGCAGGTTCATTGACAACTTTGCAAACGTGGCATACCCATTAAGACATCTCACACATAAAGGTGTAAAATTTGAATGGTCCTCTGACTGTGAGCTGGCGTTCACACATTTGAAACACCTACTTACACATAGCCCCTGTCTAGGTTTTGTGCAGAGGGAGGGAAAATTCATTTTAGACACTGACACCAGTGCATATGCAATTGGGGCTGTACTCAGTCAAGTCCAAAATGGTGAAGAAAAGGTAATTGCATATGCTAGTAAGACGCTCAGTAGAGCACAGAGAAACTACTGTTCCACATACCGAGAGTTGTTGGCGGTGGCAGTATTCGTCCGCCACTTCCGGCACTATTTGTGGGGCACCAAATTCCTGTTACGCACTGATAATTCGAGTATAACTTGGCTCAGAAAGTTCAAGGATCCAGAGGGGATGGTTGCCCGATGGATATCAGTACTCGACACATACGATTTTGACATAGAACACCGTAGAGGCACACAGCATGGTAATGCGGATGGCCTGTCCAGACAAATTGTGAGAAAGTGCAAGTGTGAGAGCTGCACTGATTGCTATCCAGTTCTAGTACATACACAACATTCACAAAGTTGTACCTCAGATTGTCACGTGGCTGAGCGGCAACAATGCTGCGGTGGACCACCAGAGTCTATCACACGGGTGGCACCGGTATCTCATACAATTGACGAAGTAGCAGTCTCGACCCCGAAAATGGGAATTTAGTGAGTAATTCCGGGAATTCCGGTTGGAATTCCGAGAATTCCGGTGGGAATTCTGATGTTTCGGCGGGCATGTACAGCTGGGTGGAAGAAATCACCCCAGACAAATTGAGGGAGTTTCAAACTCGGGATTTTGACATTGGTCCGATTCTAGCTTTAAGGAATAGCTCTAATGAGTTGCCTTTGAGAAAACAGTTAGAAGGATTAACGGGGAATGCTAAGTCCTTAGTGGGTTTGTGGGAAACCCTGGAACTTCATGATGGTTTGCTGTATAGAAGAGTAGGAAGTGGTGTGGGCAATTTACAGTCATTGCGACTGGTTGCCCCTTCTAAAATTCGTGCTCGGGTTTTTAAGCAGTTACATGGGTGTAAAACTGCAGGCCGTCAATGACGAAAGATGTCACTCGTTGGTGCAAAGAATGATGCGGTTCATGTGCACGGCGTAAGCCAGGGCCTGGTAGAGGCAAAGCACCTCTTCATCACGTGGATGCAAGCGTACCTTTAGAAAGGATAGCAATCGACCTTATGGGCCCCCTTCCAAAGACGGATAACGGAAACGAGTATATAATGGTGGTTGGGGATTACTTTTCTAAGTGGAAGCAGGCATTTTCATTGCCTAACATGACCGCCCAGACGGTAGCAGATAAGTTAATGACCGAGTTCATATGTTTATATGGCTGTCCCAGATATTTGCATACAGATCAAGGGCGGCAGTTCGAATCTGAACTATTCCAAAAACTCTGCGACCTTTTGGACATAGTAAAGACTAGGACTGTGCCGTACCACCCACAAAGTGATGGCATGGTAGAGAGATTTAACCGTACTCTGCAAAATATGCTAGCGGTGTTTGTGGATGACCACCGTTGTGATTGGGATGACTTCTTGCCATATGTTATGATGGGCTATAGGTCTACAATCCACGGTTCTACCAACTGTACCCCGAACTTGCTGATGCTATCCCGGGAGATAACTCTTCCCATTGATCTCATGATCACTCCGCCGCGGGATCAAGAGGAGATCTGTCCCGTGGAGTATGTGGAGTGGGTGAGGGGTAGCATGCAAGAAGCGTACAGACATGCAAACGACCACCTCAAAAGTTCATTTGTGAAACAGAAGAAATATTACGACGTAAATCTCATACTGAGATCGTACACTGTGGGGGACTGGGCTTTCAGATGGTACCCACCTCATGCAAAGCAGAAATTGTGTCAGGGGTGGTCGGGTCCGTATTTGGTCGTAGGCCGGATTTCGGATATTACATATGTAATCCAAAAATCGCCTACCGCACGCCGCATCTTGGTCCATGTCGACGATCTGAAACTGCTCTTTGGATCCGATCACCCAGAGAGCTGGTTAAATCCGGTGCCGGGTGAAAACGCGGGTAACGATGTCAGTCAATGCGGTTACAGTACGGGTAGCGCCTCAGAAAACGAGATTGACACAGAACAGTTAGTACGTACCCAAAACCAGGATGGAGATGTGCGTGTAGAGCCATGTAGCCTATGGGACTCACCACGTCGGCCCGAGTTGCATGAGATACAATTGTCCCCATGCCATACGCCTTACATAACACCACCCACAACTCCCACCCGCGGTACATCACCCATTCCGATGGGAGACCTGTTAATTGGGGAAGCTGTGAAAATACCACAGGTTACTCGTAGTCGGGTGGGTAGGACAATAAAACCACCAACACGTTATTCACCGTAGTAACGACCTATTTTTATTAGCCGATCTATTTATAGATCGGCTAATATATTGGTTATCCATCGAATTCTGAAAAAGTTTGTAGCAACCCTTTTCTCCGCTATTCGGTAATCTACGAACGCGAATTTTTCTGTATCACTTCCAAATTGCATCAACCGATAAAGTTTGCATTTTTGGCAATTATCTCCGTTTAAAACTTTACTTATAGCCAAATAACACAATTTTGAATACGTAATGAGCTGAACGCGGAAGAGATTTAACCCGGAAGTTATTGTTGTTGAAGTCCATAGTTGGCTCTAATGGCCATATACGCCAACATACACCGATTATTGGGCTTATTTAAAGCTTTTATTTATTAAACAGAACAAGTTTCAGCCACGTACATGTATAATCGCGTAAAATGTGTTTATTCGGCTAATTTATAATCGACCTCTGCTCAAAATCTCCTTACTAGCAACCCCAGCATTTTCGGGTTTATCCCAGCATCTCGGGTTTATCCCATTGGATCGCGTATGCGCGTCATTTGACGCTAGTTAATATTCACAAAATTTTCCACCAATCAAAACGAAGAATTGCCCTTCATAGCGAACTTTGTTTACGTATCATGCAGGGATGGCAGGGATGCATCCAGCACGCGCGATTGCGGCAATCCCCCTTAATTATTGTCAATGCCGCAAATTATTGATTGTCTTGCGCCCGACATCGCGCAAAAAATCACGGATGGGGCACATTAGGCCAATCTGGGCATGTGCCTGAATACGCAGGAGCTTGCGTCTATTTTTAGATGACACTGTAACCGCTAGATATATATAGCTCTGGTAGCTCCGCCCACTCGCTTGCTGCCACAGAATTCGGACAAACACACAGTGACTACAACTTTGTGTATTGCGGAGTGTAATTTGTAGATAAATAGAGCATACAGTACAGGTGTTACGCTGGAATATTTCGCAACATAATGGTGACAACAAAACATTGCTGCTATGGCATTGCTGCTATTGGATGGATTTGGGAACGGGTTTCCAAAACCTGCACAAAATCGAGAAATGTCAACGCTGGGTACAGAACTGTGGTCGAAAATAGTTTACCATTGACAATGTTACCAGAGACACCTACATATGTTCGATGCACTTTACCCTGATTTGATCGGCTAATAACATCATGCTCTGCATGACTTTTCATATTGATATTGGTTGTCCAATGTACATACGGACGTAGATTAGTACAATACATCATTATGCATGTCGTTTTTATTATGCTTGAATCTGCATGCAGAGAGCATGTAGTCTTGTTTTGTAAACTTACATGAATACAAAGCAATGTTCGCATAGGCGTAATTGTACACGCGGGACGGTTCAAGTGAGTGGCCACCGTAAATACCGTGTCCCGCTGATCTGGCGGTTCGTGTATCGAGTTACACCTATGCAATCCTCAGCTTTGCTGCGCTATCAGCCGTTGGCTGGTCTGTTTGATTTATTACCGAATGGATACTTCCAGTCAGATTTAGAACATGAGAAATTTAGGCTGCATGTTAAATTAGATATTGATGAACAATGCAGTGTAACTCAATATGTGGATCTACCAAAAAAAAAAATTAAATAACTGTTATCAAATGATGTTATAAATATTTTATACACAGAGACTTTGGTGTAGTTGGGCGAAACGTGGACAATATATACGTTCTATGTCATGCCTTTACCTTATGTTTGAGACTATTAGAGCGGGTCCTTGATCCGAATGTCAACGGATGACGGGTTGAAATCCCGGACACATTCCGTATGCTGTCATAGCATGACTATGTTACGTTGCTTCAGTAGCGCCCATTATGTTTTGTCGACTTTTTTCCACACCCCACCCACAGCCCGAACACAAACACGATATATGTTCACGTTAGCCCCTTGTAATGCGAGAGGTCCCGGGTGGAGGCGAGGGAGGATGCCCGTCGGCGAGAGATACGTACGTGGCGGTTCCGGGTTCGGGATTTGGAGAGGAGGAAACGTCTGCTGTCTGCGTCTCTCCCCACGACGACGTCAACCCTGTTCCAAGAGGCGGATACGTCGAGACAGCTTCCCCGCGACCACGAAGCAGTCTTCTCTGCGGGGAAACAAGTCAGCGCCCGTGCGAAACCCAACTGGAAGCGACGTCGCTTGGACCGTTGACTGGACATGTCACGCATTATAATGCTCGCGAATGCCATCGTGTGAGTGCCAGCTCCGTGCGTATGGTCGAACAACCATAGGAAAAATATGGCTATCACAAGGGCTGGCATTTGCAAAGTCGGCTTTTGTGGCAGTTATATTAGCATCCATGAGTCTCGGCACAGCGGAGGGAGTACTCTACATTCCTTGTGGTGCTCAGTAACTTACGTCTGAAATCCTGCCACTTCCAGCTGGAATTGATATTTTGTATTCCTGCCGGATAGTGGATGTCACCGTGCAGCACAATTAAAATTATTACAACATTATGGCCGCCACAAGGACTTGTGTAAATACATACATGTATGTACTTTGTGTTAGCTGGTAAATATGATTGCCATGGTTGTGTTGCAAAAATGTGCTCTGTATTGAAATGACAGGACCGTTCCAAATAACTAAGTGTTGACTATATTCAGATCACATGCGTCTTCGTTAGGCATTCCGTCTTCAATATGGTAATCTGCCTAGCTATTAAACATTACATTGTTCTATTGTCTGCTATATCGCCTTTTAGACTATGTACCACACACTGTTATAATACGCAGGCGAAATATGCATATGCATATACAATGTACCTTCCTTTTATAATGTATAGATTTGTTGAATTCCATATATTAATATCTGATGCTGCCATATACGGGATGATGTGCACATTGGAACGTATTTGCTGTCGTGCTATCGTGAAGTGATCAAACAGTGTGAGCGAAGCATTTACGTTCTAGCGTTTTCGTGTGCTTTCCTGGTATGGTTTGGCAGCAGATGGCAACACGTGAAAACTCCAACAAATGGATTTTAGAGACGTGAACGCGAGTCCTTATGACAACCATGTACATGTATGGCTAAAGGGGGAACAGATGCTGGATTATTGTGAGATCTGCGTATTTGAGTTACTGCCCCTGGTACCGTGGTTTGATATGGGCAGCGATTGAGTATGTTACTGTTCACAGAACGCCTTCATCCTTACGATGCCTGTCAAAATTGGTTGAAAAGGATGGTGATATAATTAAAACTGGTTGGCAGTATGCTATGTTTAACTCTAAATTGTTTGTTATAAGTATTATTAACTATTCGTACATGTGCACACGTTACCAGCGTTTATTATTGTCCGTTTTTTTGTTTGTTTGGTAATTGTTATGATACATGCTCTCTCAGTGGCAATGTTTTAAGTGGTGGGGAGTGTGGCCGTGGGCCATATATGTCATTCAGTTCAAACCGAAAGTACCTGACTGTCTGTCGTCTGCTACACGCCGCATACACGTGTCTTGCTTGGTTCCCTATTTGCGCACCGCCTGTGAGAAGCGGGTCGGTACTATATGTACATAGTTTACTGAGCCGGGCACCGTATGGGCGGAGCAAGGAATATTGCGTTTGACGTGCGCAGCAGTATACGTCCGTTCCTTATTAGGTCATTCGGGCACAATTGTCCGAAAGACATTGCTTTCTGGGACAGTTTCGGTCCCTAGGAGCCCACGTGACTTGAACTCTATAAATACTGCCCCCGGCTCGCGGGCCGGGGAGTTGGCCGATTTCTAGCAATTACAACGCACCTCCATTAAGTAAATAATTAAATATTTCATTGTATATTCACTATTAACTTGGAGATTCTCAAATTATACATCTTTGGGGACACTATCGACATGGTGAGTCATTCATAATTACTATAGCATACAGGGTGCACGGCCACTCCCCCATGTTGCATGTTGCATAATTAAATGCCCTTTATGTTCCCATATTTTGATATCGTGTACGTGTATTAATACCAAGTAGTTCCGTATAATCATAGAAATAAAATAGATTATCCCCTACCAGTCTTGTCAGTGTGTTTCGAAACATTGTGCGAAGGAGGCCAGGATCACCCAGAGAACCTGCTCAAATTATAACTGGCGGTGGTTCTGTCTGTGAACACCGTAGACCCTGATCAGCCTGCACACGCCCGACTAACCCGCCTCCTGGAACAGGGTTGACGTCGCCGTGGGGAGAGACGCAGACAGCAGACGTTTCCTCCTCTCCAATGATGGCTATGGCTGGAGAAATGAGGCTTATGTATTGTGTGACCAGTGTAGCTCCTGGTCAAATAGCAAACTCCTGTCGCCTGATGCCCATCTAATATTGTTTGTTAGAAGTATGACGATTTCATGGATGGAATGGCGAACAGTGCAGATCCTGATCAGACTGCGCGAATGCGCAGGCTCATCTGGATCTACACTGGTCGCATAACGCATAACCACATCCTCAAGTCAAAGCCATAATTATGTGATTTGATACCACGAAAACACGTATTCACATTATCACATTATTTGGTTTGTAGCGGCGGAGCCCCGCAGTGGACATGGATTTCTTTTTATTAATTCGTTCCCACGATATAACAATTAGTTCCCTCAATCTAATAATTCGTTCCCTCAAATTAACAACTCGTTCACACAATATAACAATTATTTCCCTCGATATAACAAATCGTTCCCTCGAATTAAAAATTCGTTCCCACGATATAACAATTCCGTCGGTCCCGTTTCTGTTGGGGCGAAACGCGTGACCGAATACATGTTAATTGGTATGTTTGTTTGTTTGTTTGTTGGGGTTTAACGGCATATCAAAATCTAAGTTCAGTTAAGGCAGGGTCAATTGGTTTAGTACTAAATCCCATATATTACCTGTACGAATGTGGGGGGGGGGGTACCAAAATCATAACTGAATATTTACAATAAAACACTATATATTCTGCCCTGAAAACAGAATAATCCTGATCTGATGTCAGGTCCTCGCAACACCAGAATCACTTGGGCCCCTCCCAAAAGCAGTAGGATCAGTACTAATCTTACTATTTTTCTAATGGGCAATAACCCAATTCAACTTCCAAAAGAGCCAAAGATAAAAACGTACCTGAGGGCCAAACCAGGTAAATCATGATTCCTATAAGGAGGAACCCACAATACTGGCGTCAATCCTTATTCATTTGACGTTACCAAATTGACGTGTGTGTGATGAGGAAAACAACAGTATGTATCAGGGCTCCAGATAAGGAATTAGTAATTGAGTATTGTCACTCCATCATTTCTGAAGCAATTGGGTATTTAAAAATTTTAATTGGGTAAAATAAAATCACACTACTGTTTACACATCAACATACAGCAATTATTGAATAGTTTGCTTCGAAATGAAAACATGTCTTGGCATTTCATTAGAATTGTCTCCTTGGAGACAATTCTAATGAAATACCAACATGTGTTGTCATGGAAAATATGAAAAATATGCTATAGTTGTGGTCTGTTTATTGTTTTCTGCAGCATAAAGGTACCACAAATTTTGTATTGCTTTTTGATATTCGCTACTTCTGATTTTAATTGTGTTTTTGGCAATTTTAATTGGGTATATAAGCAAATACGCAGCTTATCTGGAGCGCTGATGTATTATACCTGTAGCCTGATAAGCTTGATATTATTGATACTAGCCTTGTATTCTCCTTGTATCGATATTAGCTCGGGTGTCAACATTGTGTGGCTAGGATCTATTTACACGCTGTATTGTCCGACGCGTGTGAATAGTCTGGTAAACGCACATACTGTTTGAATGATGTGCACCACGTTGGTCCCGATATATTTTCCTTAACTATATATAGGCAATCATTTGAGCGGTTATTAGGTGCGGTAATATACAGCGGGTGGTGTCAATTAACATCGTACGACTAAAATGTTCGTAAATGAAAATGTAGGATTGTCTGGATATTTAAATTGATGGATTTACTTTTATTGAGCATAGGCTTATATTATGCAGCCTACGCTCAATAAATGTAAATCAAATAATTGGAAAGGAAATAGAAGTTATAACAATATTTCTCTAATGTTAAGTTTACGGACTAAGTATTTGACCTTCACCTTGGGATATGCGGGGGTTGGACGATCGTGGATTTGGCACAGCATGGTAGTAGAGCCTTACAGGAATGCATGTGTGAAATATTAAGCATTTTAGATTAAGGAAATAGAAGTTATAACAATATTTATCTGATGTTAAGTTTACGGACTAAGTATTTGACCTTCACCTTGGGATATGCGGGGGTTGGACGGTCGTGGATTTGGCACAGCATGGTAATAGAGCCTTACAGGAATGCATGTGTGAAATATTAAGCATTTTAGATGAAGGAAATAGAAGTTATAACACTATTTCTCTGATGTTAAATTTACGGACGCAAGGACGGACGCACGGACGCACGGACGGACGTACAACCTGACTCCAGTATACCCCCCCCCCCCCCCCAACTCGTTGCGGGGGTATAATTATATGACACTGGAGTTGGTAGAAACTATAGTTTCTATATGAGAAAGCCATATATTAGGGATGCGTTAGGGACATTTCGTCTATTCATTCTTTCCTTCGCCGCGTAACTAATAATTTTCTTATCACTTTTCTGAAGAATGGAATAGCCTACTTCAAGTATACATGGAAGAGTCCATAACAGTGAAAGGGTTAACACAGGGCTCCAGATAAGGAATTAGTATTTGAGTATTGTCACTCCATCATTTCTGAAGCAATTGGGTATTTCAAAATTTTAATTGTGTAAAATAGAATCACACTACTGTTTACACATCAGCAGACCGCACTTATTGAATAGTTTGCTTCTAATGGAAAAATAAGAAAATATGCTATATTTGTGGTATGTTTATTGTTTTCTGTAGCATGATAAAGATACCACAAATGTTTCATTGCTTTTTGATACTCACTACGTCTGATTTCAATTGGGTTTTTTGGCAATTTGAATTGGGTATTTACGCAAATACGCACCTTATCTGGAGCTCTGTAACCGCAAACGCTAACTTAGTTATCGACCGCCTGTGTTGGCCAAGCAGGAAGTATGTTATAAGTGTGTAAATTGGTCTGTGCATACCTCGAATATATGAATAGATATTCATGATCATGTCTGTGGGTGTAACAAAGTAGTTACTGTCTGTTCCACGTTTTGCTGCCGACGAACTTTTGGCTATTAAACACATTAAATCTAATAAATATTTAAAAGTAAGTACTTTTTTATCAATAACAAAAAAAGTCACACTCCCCAAAAAAATAATACGTGATGAAATTCCATCAAATATTGATTTTATTGCGAAAAAACGATTTTCCTATGGGTGCTATTTTTTTTTTTATTTGTGGACCGATTTTAAAAATCTGACTTGTTTTCTTAGTTACATCATTTTCAAGCTATTTCGCCAGGTTTGGGAGACAATTTCCAAATGTTTTCGTTTTTTGATCCCTTCAGGATCAAAAAACGAAAAGTTTTGGAAATTGACTCCCCATGTTAAATTCCAATAGGAAAATCGTTTTTTTCGCAATAAAATCAATATTTGGTGGAATTTCATCAAATAAATTTTTTTTTGGAATATTTAAATATTTTTTAGATGTAATGTGTTTAATAGGCAAAAGTTCATCGGCAGGAAAGCGTGGAACAGACAGTAATGTATAAGGACTGATTATATAGAATATTCATAAATTGGTGTCAAATATATAATTCCTTTTAAGATATTGTCGCTTATACTGTTCGCAATTGGACGTGAAAAAAACATGATGTATTTATGACACCAATTTTGAATATTTCGTGGTTGGTGGGAGACAATTTCCTCGTTAACCAATTTTTGATTTTTCGGGGGGTGGTGGAGTAGTATATAGGGAGGAGAAATGATACCACCGTTAGGTGGTATCATTTTGACTCCCTATATACTACTTATGAAACAATTATTAAAACCAGCCTAGGTCAAAATGAGTTATGCTGGTTTGAATATTAAAATTTAATAAGGCACAGTTTCTTGTAATCTGACACTGGGTAATTAATGAGAAAAGGTACCTTATGAAAAAAATGGCATAATATAGTCGCGGCTTTTTTCGTCGTCATCGTCTGAAATGTCAAAAAGTTTGTACAAGCTTCGTCATCATGGTATAACTTTAACATTACTTAACGGATTGCTTCAATATTTGGTCAGTTTATACATGTGAGCATTTGGAACACATTCATGCCGCCATTAACTAGGCCATGACCTTTTTTACCTTCACATTTTTTAGGAGACACTTATACATTTGTTTGCGTCAAAACGTTTGTACACGTTTCTTCATCATCGTATAACATTAATAATACTTGATGAATTGCATCAATGTTTGGACACTTGATACATGTAAGTTAGCATTTGCGGTTACAGAGCTCCAGATAAGGTGCGTATTGGCGTAAATACCCAATTCAAATTGCCAAAAACCCAATTGAAATCAGTGAGTATCAAAAAGCAATACAACATAACCGTGACCTTTTTTACCTTCACATTTTTTGCGGAAATACTTAGCCATTTGTTGCGTCAAAATGTTTGTACAAGTTTCTTCATCATCGTATAACATTAATATTACTTGATGGATTGCTTCAATATTTGGACACCTGATACAAAGTAACATGTAAACATCAAGAACACACTCATGCCGCCATAAACATGACCTCGACTTTTTGGACCTTCACATGGTTGTGGAAACACTTAGCCATTTTTGTCGCGCCTGATTTAGCAGAAGGCGCGACTATAGCCGCTGCTTTTTCCGTCGTCGTCGTCGTCGTCGTCGTCGTCGTCGTCGTCGTTGTCGTCGTCGTCGTCGTCGTCGTCGTCGTTGTTGTCGTCCGCGACGTCGTCCGAAATGTCAAAAAGTGTGTACAAGCTTCATTATCATGGCATAACTTTAATATTACTTGACGAACTGCTTCAATAGTTGAACACTTGGTACATGTGAGCATTTGGAACACAATCATGCCGTCATTAACATGATCTTCGCCTTGTTCACCATTCACATTTTTGCGCAAGCACTTAGGAATTTGTTTGCGTCAAAAAGTTTGTACAAGCTTCTTCCTCATGGTATAACTTTAATATTACTAATTATCAATAACGGATGTCTTCAATATTTAGACACTTGATACATGTAAGCATTTGGAGCACACTCATGTCACAATTAAAATGACCTTAACCTTTTTACCTTCACGTTTTTGCGGAAACACTTAGCCATCGTCTTTGCGTCAAAAGGTTTGTACACGTTTCTCCATCATGATATAAATCTGAAAGTACTGAAATATGTTATCTCCACAAAAACCGATCGGTGTGTGGGGTAAGTTCAGTTAGTAAAACACACTGGTGTAACTTGCATGGTCAGTATAGAAAATCGTCCACCCTTGTTTCTGCTAGCTCCGTTCGTACTGTCCCGTGAGACCTAAAGATATTTGTAATATCTGCTGTATGCATACGCACGAAATGTAAAGAATAGTATATGTAGAGTTTTAGATACAAAATAAGACAGACCAAAACGCCATAGGATAAGTTGGCAGGGCACTATTTTCTTGGTCGTACTCGCCGTTTAAGGGCTTGTCACACACTACCGATGTACCTCGCCGGGATTAAACCGGCGAGAAAATCAGGCGGAGCTCCGTCGAGAAAGCACTTGAAAAATCACAATTGGCCGTAGCAATACCGATGTAGTACCGGCGTTCCCGTTGTGATACCGTTGTTCTACCGTTGTCTTACCGATGTAAGAGCCGATGTGCTACCGAATACCACTTTTCTGTCACCTTAGTGTTACCGATGCGCCGCCGATGTTATACCTAGTCCTCCTCATGACTACTCCCGTGAACCTTCTCCTGAGTCCCGGTCCTCCCGGTCCTTCCGGTCCTCCTCAGTGGCCTCCCAATCTTCAGCGGACTCCAACGCAACAGTGGCCGCCAACGGCGCCTCAGTGACATCCACCGCCGCCTCCACCTCTACAGTTACTTCCGTCTCCTCCAAGGCCAAGAGGAAGGCAGGGACTGTACAGAACACTAGCAGCCTGACCCTCCAGGAGGAGAACCAGATGGTGGACTGGCTGGAGGACAACCCCATCATGTGGAACACACTCATGATGGACTACAAGTGCCGGGAAAAGAAGAAGAAGCTGTGGGAGGACAAGGCTGCCCTCATGTGAAAGTCATACGAGACCATTTTCACCTGGTACACCTCTGCCCGTGACACGCACACCAAGCTCCTCAAGACCAACAGTGGCTCTGGTGCGCAACGCTTGACTGAGAGGGAGTCCTTTCTTCTGGAGCGGTTCAAGTTCCGGAAGGTGGTCCAGCGCACCAAGGCTGCGCCCATGAAAAGTGTAAGTATACTACAATTTTAATTCAATTTCATGACAGTGACATATTTTTTGCATTCATTTTACTTCTGATTTTCAACATTTTATGACAATCAAATGTGCATTATTGCATTAATGTTTGCGTTCATTTTAAATATGATTTTCTACATTTGTCTTTGCAGTTGAAGGCTACCATTGAGGCTCATGCTGGTTACCTCGAAGCTGCTGAGGCTGCCTTTGCTGAGGTTGGAGCTGCCGCCGTAGAGCTTGACACCCCTATCCCCTACTTCTACCTCTTCACGCAAGCAGCGGCGTCCCCAGGAAGACCCGGACATCCCCCTCCTCTCCGCTCTACAGGAAAGCGTCCAGCAGTCAGGGGAGCTCCTGGAGGACCTCACAGCACAGTGCCACCCCGTCAAGCCCACTGCTCGCTGCGCCTTCGCCAACTACGTCAATGACAGTCATCTCAGCATGTCTGATGAGAAGCACAAGACGGCAAGGAGGGATATCAACAAGGTGCTGTTTGCCCTCATGCTGGTGGACAGTGACGAAGAGGACATGGAGATATCGCCCATGATGCCCATCCTTCCGGCCGCCTCATCCCCATCCCCATCTGAGCAGTACCAGCCAATGCCTGCCATGCGGAAACACCAGCAACCACCTTCTTCAGTGTGGAACTCCCAGACTCCGGAGTACATGGAGAGGTACTTGCAGCAGCCCACCCTGTACCAGCAGTCCACCCTACACCAGCAGCCCTAGCAGTATCAGATGCTGCCTCCTCCAACCCACACTATCCTGCAGCCGCGGCAGCTTACACAGCAGCACTCCTCCCCCGTGTCCTATTTGCAGCAGCAGGAACAGGAGGAGGAGGAGGAGGAGGAGGAGGAGGAGGAGGAGGAGGAGGAGGAGGAGGAGGAGGAGGAGGAGGAGGAGGAGGAGGAGGAGGAGGAGGAGGAGGAGGAAGGAGGAGGAGGAGCAGCAGCAGCAGCAGCAGCAGCAGCAGCAACAGCAGCCACCTCGATCCTCTTCCTCCTCCGTGTCCTCTATTTCGAGTACAGCTGCAGCTGCACCACTCGCCCCTCCCCTTCTTGGATGGTAGCATTAGTTATGGGAACATTTCAAACCTTTCGGCAGTGTTGGACACCAGCCTCCTGAAGGATGCTGAAGGGCCAATTAACACTCCATCACCACCACCACCACCACCACCACAAGATCAGTAGAATGGATAGTGACTGTGTGTGCCAGTATGGATGGTGCAGATATTGACTGTGAATGCCAGACTGGATAGTACAGATAGTCCGCATCTACCAGTGCCATGAGCACGATGGAGTAGAACCCCTTGTAATTTTAGTACACGGAACCACTCTTTGGACGAGCCTTGCAGGCAACGTGCTTGCCATCAAGGGCACCACAGGCATGTGGGAAGTTCCACTTCTCCATGAACTGGTCTGAGATCTCACGCCAGCTTTCAGGGGTTGTGGGGCAGGTCATCGCCTCGTCCAGGTACTCGTCAATGATGGCTTGGCAGACTTCTCTCACGGCCAGTGACTGGGTGTTGTGGAGTACCCTCCAACCAAACTTCATGGCCGCGTACTTGGTCCCAGAGGCGATGTGGCGCAGAGTGATAGCAATCTTCAGACCAGGATCCAGGGGCTCCCTGTATCAGGTTCTTTGTTTGGTGATCCTGGGACCAACTCGCTGTACCAGCTCATCGTACATCTCTGGGGGCATTCTGATGAAGTTCTTGAAGGCCCTCTGGTCCTCTCTGAGGAGCTCCACCAGCAGCTGGTCATACATGCCAAACTGACGACGCCTGCTGATCCATGGTCTCACCCAGATTTCTCGAGGTACTTGAAGTCTTCTTCTTCTTCTCCTCCTTCTGGCCTGGATCTGGTGAAGTGCCAACTGAGTCACCTGGTTCTGGTGTTGGAGGACGGCTATTTGATAATCCTGAAGCCACAGGTCCGCCATCCTCGGTGACAAATAAATGAATGACGGGCTGGTAGTCTGTGCCCCTATGGATATGAAAAATGCACAACGGTAGCAGTACGGTAGTAGTATGGTAGTAATACGGTATCACATCGCTAATAACGGTAGTGCATCGTTAGTACATCGGCAGGACTACGGTATCACATCGGTACCAGTACGGTACACATTGAGGCCACTGGAGAGCCGCCGATCCATTACGGGGCGCTACCAGTGCTCTACCGACATTAACGAAGCCATACCGGAGTACTGCCGTTGTAGTCCCGTTGCTCGCTCCGGCAGCGCAACGGCAGAACTTTTTGAGCATGTTCAAACATTTCTACCGTCGCCTGTCGTTGCTAATTTTTTCGCCGATGTTCTGACGATGTCCTGACGATGTACTACCGTTCTTAGCGATGTGATACCGTTGCGCTGCCGTACTAGTACCGATCCCAGAAAATCGCCAAATTTGTGCTCACACCTAGCTCCGGCGAGCCAAATCGGCTAGGTGTGACAGGCCCTGTAGGCGTAGCACGATCAATGCCTTCCCCCACAGAAATTTGCGTGACAAAATATGCTATCTCAAGGGAGATAACATATAAAAAGTAACATTTCCGGACTACTGTCCTCCCGGACTACTTTCGGAGGGTAGTTGGAAAAGGGGAGACCAATTATCTGCTATTGTAAAAAGAAAATCGGAAATATTTGTCCTAATATCAGATCCTAATCAGCCATCCCACAGGCTACTGAATTCAGCTCCTGTTCAGCCATCAAACCATGATAAAGTGGCCATTACTGGTGTAGCTCCTGATAAATTGGTCATTAAACCATGACCAGTGTACATGTAGCTCGTGATCAATGGGCCATTGCGCCATGACTACTGTCTATTCCACGTTTTGCTGCCGATCAGCCATTAGTTTTGTTAGCCATTAAACACATTAAACCTGTAATTAAAATTGACTCCGAAACCTGGTTAGATAGTTTGGAAATGGTGTAACTAAGAAAACAAAAGTTAGATTTTGAAAATCTGTCCACAAACATATTGAATCTATTTTAGTGCCATGTTAAATTCCCATAGGAAGTTTTTTGTTCGCAATAAAATCAAAATTTGATGGAATTTCATCAAATAAAAAAATGTGGAGGGTTTTTGTTTTTGTCATTGATGAAAAAGTACATACATTTAAATATTGTTTAGATGTAATGTGTTTAATCGGAAAAGGTTTCGTCGGCAGAACAACGTGGAACAGACAGTAGTATACCACCTGGTCAGTCGACCACCGCACCATGACTAGTATAGTACCTGATCAATCGGCCATCGCACCATGACTAGTATAGTACCTGATATGTCGGCCATCGCACCATGACTAGTATAAAACATGATATTTCGGCCATCGCACCATGACTAGTATAAAACCTGATATTTCGGCCATCGCACCATGACTAGTATAGTACCTGATATGTCGGCCATCGCACCATGACTAGTATAGTACCTGATATGTCGGTCATCGCACCATGACTAGTATAGCACCGGATATGTCGGCCATCGCACCATGACTAGTATGGCACCTGATATGTCGGACATCGCACCATGCCTAGTATATTACCTGATATGTCGGCCATCACACCATGACTAGTATAGTACCTGATATGTCGGCCATCGCACCATGACTAATATAGCACCGGATGTGTCGGCCATCGCACCATGACTAGTATAGTACCTGATATGTCGGCCATCGCACCATGACTAGTATAGTACCTGATATGTCGGCCATCGCACCATGACTAGTATAGTACCTGATATGTCGACCATCACACCATGACTAGTATAGTAACTGATATGTCGGCCATCGCACCATGACTAGTATATTACCTGATCAATCGGCCATCGCACCATGCCCAGTATAACACCTGATAAATCTGCCATCGCACTATGCCCAGTATAACACCTGATCAATCGGTCATCGCACCATACCCCGTATAAGACTAGTCAATCGGCCATCGCACCATGCCCAGTATAACTCCTGATCAATCGGCCATCGCACCATACCAAGTATAACACCTGATCAATCGGCTACCGCACCATGCCCAGTATAACACTTGATCAATCGGCCATCGCATCATGCCCAGTATAACACCTGATCAATCGGCCATCGCACCATGCCCAATAAAACACCTGATAAATCGGCCATCGCACCATGCCCAGTATAATACATGATCAATCGGCCATCGCACCATGACTAGTATAGTACCTGATATGTCGGCCATCGCACCATGACTAGTATAAAACCTGATATGTCGGCCATCGCACCATGACTAGCATAGTATCTGATATGTTGACCATCACACCATGACTAGTATAGTACCTGATATGTCGGTCATCGCACCATGACTAGCATAGCACCGGATATGTCGGCCATCGCACCATGACTAGTATAGTACCTGATATGTCGGCCATCGCACCATGACTAGTATATTACCTGATATGTCGGCCATCACACCATGACTAGTATAGTACCTGATATGTCGGCCATCGCACCATGACTAAAATAGCACCGGATGTGTCGGCCATCGCACCATGACTAGTATAGTACCTGATATGTCGGCCATCGCACCATGACTAGTATAGTACCTGATATGTCGGTCATCGCACCATGACTAGCATAGTACCTGATATGTCGGCCATCGCACCATGACTAGTATATAGTACCTGATATGTCGACCATCACACCATGACTAGTATAGTACCTGATATGTCGGCCATCGCACCATGACTAGTATATTACCTGATATGTCGGTCATCGCACCATGACTAGTATAGTACTTGATATGTCGGCCATCGCACCATGACTAGTATATTACCTGATATGTCGGCCATCGCACCATAACTAGTATAGGTCTCACGGGACAGTGGACAGCTAGCTTTAAAAACGTGGTGGACGATTTTCTATATACTTCACTACCGACCCTGTAAGTTACACCAGTGTGTCTAGAAAAATAGGTTTATGAATATTTCTCGACTTTGGGAGGCTTGACTATGTGTATTTTTTTTAGAGTATTTCATAATTCTACGAAACTGAATGTTAGCTCCAGTTGATTTTGACATCTTGGAAAATGGCACATGCTATGCTGTCTCGCCGGTACGGTTTCGCGGCGGAATTTAAGGTATTTTTCGGGCATTTGTAACGAGGTGGTTATGACCCCGCTTTGAAATCATTTTCAGGAAATGGTGTGGTGTTACAAGTGATAGAACAATACATAGCAAAGTATCTGTCCCTCATGTTTTCATGAAAACAATTCCGACAAATTCAGTCGTGTTGAAATTTCTGGCCAGAAATGGGTGGGTGGGGTAACTTTGTAAAAACTTAATTGAACACATCTGATGCGGTTACTGCATTTTTATTGTGGCTCATGATTTGTACTTCATTTGCGAGTATTTTTCTATACCTGTCGCAAGAGCCTCCTTAACTGAAGTCACCCGCCGCCATCAGAAAAGCAGTCAATTTCGGCTATTTTCAACCGTCCCGTGATGCCATAGTACTTGATCAATCGGCCATCGCACCAGGCCCAATATAACACCAGATCAATCGGCCATCGCACCATGCCCAGTATAACACCTGATCAATCGGCAATCGCACCATGCGCAGTATAACACCTGATGAATAGGCCACCGCACCATGCCCAGTATAACACCTGATCAATCGTCCATCGCACAATGCCCAGTACACACCTGATCAATCGGCCATCGCACCATGCCCAGTAAAACACCTGATCAAGCGGCCACCGCACCATGCCCAGTATAACACCTGATTAATCGGCCATCGCACCATGCCCAGTATAACAATTGATCAATCAGCCATCGCACCATGCCCAGTATAACACCTGATCAATCGGCCATCGCACCAGGCCCAGTAAAACACCTGATCAATCGGCCATCGCACCATGCCCAGTAAAACACCTGATCAATCGGCCATCGTACCATGCCCAGAATAACAACTGATCAATCGGCGATTGCACCATGGCTAGTATAGTACCTGATAAATCGGCCATCGCACCATGCCCAGTATAACACCTGATCAATCGGCCACCGCACCATGCCCAGTATAAGACCTGATCAATCGGCCACCTCACAATGCCCAGTATAACACATGATCAATCGGCCATCACAACATGCCCAGTATAACACCTGATCAATCGGCCATCGCACCATGCCCAGTAGAAGACCTGATAAATCGGCCATCGCACAATGCCCAATATAACACATGATCAATCGGCCATCGCAACATGCCCAGTGTAACACCTGATCAATCTGCCACCGCACCATGACCATTATAACACCTGATCAATCGGCCACCGCACAATGCCCAGTGTAACACCGGATCAATCGGCCATCGCACCATGACTAGTATCACACCAGATCAATCGGCCATCGCACCATGCCCAGTCTAACAGCCGATCAATCGGCCACCGCACCATGTCCAGTATAAGACCTGATCAATCGGCCATCGCACCATGCCCAGTATAACACCTGATCAATCGGCTACCGCTCCATGCCCCGTATAACACCTGATCTATCGGCCATCGCACCATGCCAAGTATAACACCTGATCAATCGGCCAACGCACCATACCCAGTATAACACCTGATCAATCGGCTATCGCACCATGCCCCGTATAACACCTGATCAATCGGCCATCGCACCATGCCAAGTATAATACCTGATCAATCGGCTACCGCACCATGCCCCGTATAACACCTGATCAATCGGCCATCGCACCATGCCCAGTATAACACCTGATCAATCGGCTACCGCACCATGCCCAGTATAACACCTGATCAATCGGCCATCGCACCATGCCAAGTATAACACCTGATCAATCGGCCATCGCACCATACCCAGTATAACACCTGATCAATCGGCCATCGCACAATGCCCAGTAAAACACCTGATCATTCGGCCATCGCACCATGCCCAGTATAACACCTGATCAATTGGCTATCGCACCGTACCCAGTAAAACATCTGATCAATCGGCTACCGCACCATGCCCCGTATAACACCTGATAAATCGGCCACCGCACCATGCCCAGAATAACACCCGATCAATCGGCCATCGCACCATGCCGAGTATAACACCTGATCAATCGGCTACCGCACCATGCCCAGTATAACACCTGATCAATCATCCATCGCACAATGCTCAGTACCAGACCTGATCAATCGGCCATCGCACAATGCCCAGTATAAGACCTGATAAATCGGCCATCGCACCATGCCCAGTATAACACCTGATATATCGGCCATCGAACTATGCCCAGTATAACACCTGATCAATCGGCCATCGCACCATGCCAAGTATAAGACTTGATCAATCGGCCATCGCACCATGCCCAGTATAACACCTGATCAATCGGCCACCGCACAATGCCCAGTATAACACATGATCAATCGGCCATCACAATATGCCCAGTATAACACCTGATCAATCGTCCATCGCACAATGCCCAGTACACACCTGATCAAGTGGCCACCGCACCATGCCCAGTATAACACCTGATTAATCGGCTATCGCACCATGCCCAGTATAACACTTGATCAATCGGCCATCGCACCATGCCTAGTATAACACCTGATCAATCGGCCATCGCACCAGGCCCAGTAAAACACCTGATCAATCGGCCATCGCACCATGCCCAGTAAAACACCTGATCAATCGGCCATCGTACCATGCCCAGAATAACAACTGATCAATCGGCGATCGCACCATGGCTAGTATAGTACCTGATCAATCGGCCATCGCACCATGCCCAGTATAACACCTGATCAATCGGCCACCGCACCATGCCCAGTATAAGACCTGATCAATCGGCCACCTCACAATGCCCAGTATAACACATGATCAATCGGCCATCACAACATGCCCAGTATAACACCTGATCAATCGGCCATCGCACCATGCCCAGTAGAAGACCTGATTAATCGGCCATCGCACAATGCCCAGTATAACATATGATCAATCGGCCATCGCAACATGCCCAGGTGTAACACCCTGAACAACACATCGGCCATCCGCACCATGCCCTCCATTATAACACCTGATTCAATTTCGGCCACCGCACAATGCCCAGTGTAACACAGGGATCCAAATCGGCCATTCGCAAACATGCCTAGTATCACACCAGATCCTAATCGGCCATCGCACCATGCCCAGTCAAAACAGACCGATCCAATCGGACCACCGCGCCATGCGTGACCAGGTAATAAGACCTGATCAATCGGCCATCGCACCATGGCCCCAGTATAACACCACCTGATTCAATCGGCTTACCGCTCCATGCCCCGTATAACACCATGAATCAATTATCGGCCATCGCACCATGCCGAAGGTTATAAACAACCTGGATCAATCGGCCCTCATCGCACCATACCCAAAGTATAGCACCTGAATCAAAATCGGCTATCGCAACCAATGCCCCGTATAACAAACCTGATCAAATCGGCCATCGCCCCACCATTGCCAAGTATAACAACTGATCAATCGGCTACCGCACCATGCCCCGTATCTAACACCTTGATTGCAATCGGCCCATCGTTCCAACCATGCCCCAGTATAACACCTTGATCAATCGGACTACCGCACCAATGCCCCAGTATAACACCACCTGATTCAATCGGTCATCGCCATATACCCAGTATTAAACCAACCCAGTTTTTTTTTTCAAAAAAATAATCCAGGACCAATCGGGCCCCCCCCCCCCCTCCCCCCCCCCCCCCCCCCCCCCCTTTTTCCCCCCCCCCCCCCCCCCCCCCCCCCCCCCCCCCCCCCCCCCCCCCCCCCCCCCCCCCCCCCCCGCCCCCCCCCCCCCCCCCCCCCCCCCCCCCACCCCCCCCCCCCCCCCCCCCCAACAATGCCCAGTAAAACATCCTGAATCATTCGGCCGGCCATCGCACCATGCCCCAATATAATAACACCTGATCAATTATGGCTAATCGCACCGTACCCAGTAAATAAATTGGTCTGATCAATTCGGCTAACCGCACCATGCCCCTCGGTAATAACACCGATTATAAATCGGCCACCGCCACCATGCCCACAGTATAACAACCCGATCAATCGGGCCATCGCAAACCTCTTGCCGCGTGGATAACACCCTAATCTAATCGGCCTACCGCCAACCATTGCCCAGTATAATCCCCTGATCAATCATCCTATCGCAACAATTGCTCTAGTACCATAGTCCATGATCAATATCGGCCATCGCGCACAATGCCCAGTATAAGACCCTGAAAATAAAATCGGCCATCGCAACCAATGCCCCAGTATAAAAAAAGCTCACCTGGATTATCTGGCCATCCGTTAACTAAGTTGCCCCAGTATAACACCACCTGGATCAATTGGCGGTATTCGCACCAATGCCAATATATAAGACTTGATTCAATCGGCCATCGCAACCATGCCCGAAAGTATAACAACCATGATCAATCGGGCCACCGGCACAATGCCCAGTTATAACACATGATCAATCGGCCATCACAACATGCCCAGTATAACACCTGATCAATGGGCCATCGCACCATGCCCAGTAGAAGACCTGATAAATCGGCCATCGCACAATGCCCAGTATAACACATGATCAATCGGCCATCGCAACATGCCGAGTGTAACACGTGATCAATAGGCCACCGCACCATGCCCATTATAACACCTGATCAATCGGCCACCGCACAATGCCCAGTGTAACACCGGATCAATCGGCCATCGCACCATGCCTAGTATCACACCAGATCAATCGGCCATCGCACCATGCCCAGTCTAACAGCCGATCAATCGGCCACCGCACCATGTCCAGTATAAGACCTGATCAATCGGCCATCGCACCATGCCCGGTAAAACACCTGATCAATCGGCCATCGCACCATACCCAGTATAACATCTGATCGATCGGCCACCGCACCATGCCCAGTATCACACCTGATCAATCGGCAACCGCACCATGCCCAGTATAACACCTGATCAATCGGCCACCGCATCATTCCCAGTATAACTCCTGATCAATTGGCCATCGCACCATGCGCAGTATAACAACTGATCAATCGGCCATCGCACCATGCCCGGTATAACACCAGGATCAATCGGCCATCGCACCATGCCCAGTATAAAACCTGATCAATAGGCCATCGCACAATGCGCAGTAAAATACCTGATCAATCGGCCATCGCACAATGCCCATTATAACACCATGATCAATCGGCCATCGCACAATGCCCATTATAACACCTGATCAATCGGCCATCGCACTATTCCCAGTATAACACCTGATCAATCGGCCACCGTACCATGCCCAGTATAAGACCTGATCAATCGGCCATCGCACCATGCCCAGTATAACACCTGATCAATCGGCCATAGCACCATGCCCAGTATAACACCTGATCAATCGGCCATCGCACCATGCGAAGTATAACACCTGATCAATCGACCATCGCACCATGCGCAGTATAATACCTGATCAATCGGCCATCACACCAGTATAACACCTAGTCAATCGGCCATCGCACCTTTCCCAGTATAACACCTGATCAATCGGCCATCGCACCATTCCCAGTATAACGACTGATAAATCGGCCATCGCACTATGCCCAGTATAACACCTGATCAATCGGCCATAGCGCCATGCCCCGTATACAACTAGATCAATCGGGCCATCGCACCATGCCCTGTATAACAACTGATCAATCGACCATCGCACCATGCCCAGTAAAACACCTGATCAATCCGCCAGCGCACCATGCCCAGTATAATACATGATCAATCGGCCATCGCATCATGGCTAGTATAGAACCTGATCAATCGGCCATCGCAACATGCAAAGTATAACACCTGATTAATCGACCATAACACCATGCCCAGTATAACACCTGATCAATCGGCCATCGCACCATGCCCGGTATAACACGGATCAATCGGCCATCGCACAATGCCCAGTAAAACACCTGATCAATCGGCCATCGCTCAATGCGCAGCAAAACACCTGATCAATCGGCCATCGCACAATGCCCATTATAACACCTGATCAATTGGCCATCGCACCATGCCCAGTATAACACCTGATAAATCGGCCATCGCACCATTCCCAGTATAACACCTGATCAATCGGCCATCGCACCATGCGCAGTATAATACCTGATCAATCGGCCATCACACCAGTAAATACACCAGATCAATCGGCCAAGTTTCCATCCATACACCTGATCAATCGCCATGCACAATGGCATAAGTACCTGATACGGTCCATCGGACCAGCCCAGTAAAAGACCTGATCAAATCGGCCATCGCACAATGCCCCAGTATAACACCTGATCAATCGGCATCAGCACCCAATGCTATAATAACACCTGACCAATCCTCCCACGCCCAGCCATAGGGCTCATAATAAGGACATGATCAAATCGGCCATCACACCAAGCTCAGTATAACACCTGATAAATCGGCCATCACAATATGCCCAGTATAACACCTGAACCTGAGCAATCGGCCATCGCACCATGCCCAGTATAACACCTGATAAATCGGCCATCGCACCAAGCGCAGTATAACACCTGATCAATCGGCTATCGCACCATACCCAGTATAAAACCTGATCAATCGGCTACAGCACTTTGCCCAGTATAACACTTGATCAATCGGCCATCGCACCATGCCCAGTATAACACCTGATCAATCGGCCATCGCACCATGCCCAGTAAAACACCTGATCAATCGGCCATCGCACCATGCCTAGTATAATACGTGATCGATCGGCCATCCCACCATGGCTAGTATAGTACCTGATCAATCGGCCATAACACTATGCCCAGCATAACACCTGATCAATCGGCCATCGTTCCATGCGCAGTATAAAACCTGATCAATCGGCCATCGCACCATATAAGACCTGATAAATCGGCCATCGCACAATGACCAATATAACACCTGATCAATTGGCCATCGCACCAAGCGCAGTATACACCTGATCATTCGGCAAACGCACCTTGCCCACCCAGTAAAATACCTGATGAAACGGCCATCGCACCATGCCCAGTATAATACATGATCAATCACCCATCGCACCATGCCCAGTATAACACCTGATAAATCGGCCACCGCACCATGCCCACCCAGTAAAACACCGATCAATCGGCAATCGCACCATGCCCAGTATAATACATGATCAATCGGCCATCGCAACATGGCTAGTATAGTACCTGATCAATCGGCCTTCGCACCATGCCCAGTATAACACCGGATAAATCGGCCACCGCACCATGCCCAGTATAACACCTGATCAATCGGTCATCGCACCATGCCTAGTATCACAACTGATCAATCGGCCATAACACGATGCCCAGTATAACACCTGATCAATCGGCCATCGCACCTTGTGCAGTATAACACCTGATAAATCGGCCATCGCAATATGCCCAGTATAACACCTGAGCAATCGGCCATCGCGCCATGCCCAGTATAAGACTTGATCAATCGGCCATCGCACCATGCGCACTATAACACCTGATCAAACGGCTATCGCACCATACCTAGTATAACACCTGATAAATCGGCTACCGCACCTTGCCCAGTATAACACTTGATCAATCGGCATTCGCACAATGCCCAGTATAACACCTGATCAATCGGCCATCGCACCATGCCCAGTAAAACACCTGATCAATCGGCCATCGCACCATGCCCAGTATAACACCTGATAAATCGGCAACCGCACCTTGCCCAGTATAACACTTGATCAATCGGCCATCGCACCATGCCCAGTATAACACCTGATCAATCGGCCATCGCACCATGCCCAGTAAAACACCTGATCAATCGGCTATCGCAACATACCTAGTATAACACCTGATAAATCGGCTACCGCACCTTGCCCAGTATAACACTTGATCAATCGGCCATCGCACCATGCCCAGTATAACACCTGATCAATCGGCCATCGCACCATGCCCAGTAAAACACCTGATCAATCGGCCATCGCACCATGCCTAGTATAATACGTGATCAATCGGCCTTCCCACCATGGATAGAATAGTACCAGATCAATCAGCCATAACACCATGCCCAGTATAACATCTGAGCAATCGGCCATCGTTCCATGCGCAGTATAAAACCTGATCAATCTGCCATCGCACCATATAAGACCTGATCAATTGGCCATCGCACAATGACCAATATAGCACCTGATCAATTGGCCATCGCACCATGCGCATTATAGACCTGATCAATCGCCACCGCACCATGCCCACCCAGTAAAACACCTGCTCAATCGGCCATCGCACCATGCCCAGTATAATACATGATCAATCACCCATCGCACCATGCCCAGTATAACACCTGATCAATCGGCCACCGCACTATGCCCACCCAGTAAAACACCTGATCAATCGGCAATCGCACCATGCCCAGTATAATACATGATCAATAGGCCATCGCACCATGGCTAGTATAGTACCTGATCAATCGGCCTTCGCACCATGCCCAGTATAACACCTGATAAATCGGCCACCGCACCATGCCCAGTATAACATCTGATCAATCGGTCATCGCACCATGCCTAGTATCACACCTGATCAATCGGCCATAACACGATGCCCAGTATCACACTTGATCAATCGGCCACCGCACCATGCCCAGTATAACACCTGATCAATCGGCCACCGCATCATGCCCAGTATAACACCTGATCAATTTTCCATCGCACCATGTGCAGTATAACAACTGATCAATCAGCCATCGCACCATGCGAAGTATAACACCTGATCAATCGGCCATCGCACCGTGAGCAGTATAATACCTGATCAATCGGCCATCACACCAGTATAAAACCTGATCAATCGGCCATCGCACCATTCCCAGTATAACACCAGATCAATCGGCCACCGCACCATGGCTAGTATAGTACCTGATCAATCGGCCATCGCACCTTGCCCAGCATAACACCTGATCAATCGGCCATAACACGATGCCCAAAATAACACCTGATCAATCGGCCATCATACCTTGAGCAGTATAACACCTGATCGATCGGCCACCGCACCATGCCCAGTATAAGACCTGATCAATCGGCCATCGCACAAAGCCCAGTATAACACCTGATCAATCGACCATCGCACCATGCCCAGTATAACACATGATCAATCTGCCATCGCACTACCCCAGTATAACACCTGATAAATCGGCCATCGCGTCATTGCCCAGTATAACCAAGACTAATCAATCGCCATCGCACCATGCCCAGGTATTAAAACACCTGATCAATCGGCCATAGCGCCATGCCCCGTATAAAGCTAGGATCAATCGGCCATCGCACCATGCCCAGTATAACACTGATCAATCGGCCATCGCACCATGCACAGTATATCACATGAACAATATGCCATCGCACCATGCGAATATAACACCTGATCAATCGGCATCGCAACCAATGCGCAGTATAACTTCCTGATCAATCGGCCATCCACACAGTATAAACACCTAATCAATCGGCCCATCGCACCTATTCCCAGTATAACACCTGATCAATCGGCCATCGCACCATGGCAGTATAGTACCCGATCAATCGGCCCCACGCACCATTCCAGAATAACAACTGATAACTTCGGCATCGCACCATGCCCATTAAAACACCTTATCAATCAAGTCGTTGCCATCGCACCATGCCCAGTATAACACCTGATCAATCGGCTACCGCACCAGCCCAGTATAACCACATGTCAATCGGCCATCGCATCCCCCATGCCAAGTATAACACCTGATCAATAGCCATCGCACCATACTATCCCAAGTTTATACACCTGATCAAATCTGGCTACCCGTATTCATGTCCAATATAACACCTGATCAATCGGCAATCGCACCATGCCCAGTAAAACACCTGATCAATCAGCCATCGCACCATGCCCAGTATAACACCTGATCAATCGGCTATCGCACCATACCCAGTATAACACCTGATCAATCGGCTACCGCACCAGGCCCCGTATAACACCTGATCAATCGGCCACCGCACCATGCCCAGTATAATACCCGATCAATCGGCCATCGCACCATGCCCAGTATAACACCTGATCAATCAGCTACCGCACCATGCCCAGTATAACACTTGATCAATCGGCCATCGCAACATGCTCAGTATAACACCTGATCAATCATCCAACGCACCATGCTCAGTACAAGACCTGATCAATCGGCCATCGCACCATGCCCAGTATAATACCTGATCAATCGGCCATCACACCATGGCTAGTATAGTACCTGATCAATCGGCCATCGCACCATGGCTAGTATAGATCACTGATCAATCGGCCCTCGCAGCATGCTATTATAGTACCATGATAAGTGTGCCATCGCACCCATGGCCCTGTATAAACACCTGATTCAATCGCCATCGCACCATGGCTAGTATAGTACCCTGATCAATCGCCCATCGCACCATGGCTACAATAGTACCTGATAAATCGGGCCATCACACCATGCTAGTATAGTACCTGATCAATCGGACATCGCACCATGGCTAGTTATAGTAACTGATAAACAATCGGCCATCGCATTATAACAAGTATGGAAATACCGGATCAAATCGGCATCGCCACGCACCATGGCTAGTATAGTACCTTTTGTCAATCGTCAATCGCACCATGGCCTAGGTATAGTACCTGATCAATCGGCCATCGCACCATGCAAGTATAACCACCTGATCAATCGGCCATCGCACATACCCAAGTACAACACTGATCAATCGGCTACCGCACCTGCCCAGTATCACACCCTTTTTAATTCAATCGCCATCGCACCATGCCAAGTATAAACACCTGATCAATCGTCAATCGCTACCCGGACCCCTGCACAGCCATAGCACACCTGATCAATCGCCATCGCACCATGCCAAGTATAACACCTGATCAATCAGCCATCGCACCATACCCAGTATAACACTGATCAATCGGCTACCGCACCATGCCCAGTATAACACCTGATCAATCGGCCATCGCAACATGCTCAGAATAACTCCTGATCAATCATCCATCGCACCATGCTCAGTACCAGACCTGATCAATCGGCCATCGCAAAATGCCCAGTATAAGACCTGATAAATCGGCCATCGCACCATGCCCAGCATAACACCTGATAAATTGGCCATCGCACTATGCCCAGTATAACACCTGATCAATCGGCCATCGCACCATGCCAGTATAACACCTGATAAATCGGCCATCGCACTATGCCCAGTATAACACCTGATCAATCGGCCATCGCACCATGCCCAGTATAACACCTGATCAATCATCCAACGCACCATGCTCAGTACAAGACCTGATGAATCGGCCATCGCACCATGCCCAGTATAATACATGATCAATCGGCCATCGCACCATGGGTAGTATAGTACCTGATCAATCGACCATCGCACTATGCCCAGTATAACACCTGATTAATCGGCTACCGCACCTTGCCCAGTATAACACTTGATCAATCGGCCATCGCACCATGCCTAGTATAACACCTGATCAATCGGCCATCGCACCATGCCAGTAAAATAACACCTGATCAAATCGCCATCGCACCATGCCCAGTAAAACACCTGATCAATCTCGGCATCGCTAACCATGCCTAGTATATAAAACGTGATCAATCGGCCTCTCCCACCATGGATAGAATAGTACTAGATCGCAATCATGCCATAACACCATGCCCAGTAAATAACATCTGAGCAATCGGCCATCGTTCCATGCGCAGTATAAAACCTGATCAATCTGCCATCGCACCATATAAGACCTGATCAATTGGCCATCGCACAATGACCAATATAGCACCTGATCAATTGGCCATCGCACCATGGGCATTATAGACCTGATCAATCGCCACCGCACCCATGCCCACCCAGTAAAACACCTGCTCAATCGGCCCATCGCACCAATGCCCAGTATAATACATGATCAATCACCCATCGACCATGCCAGTATAACACCTGATCAATCGGCCACCGCACTATGCCCACCCAGTAAAACACCTGATCTAATCGGCAAATCGCACCATGCCCAGAATAATACATGATCAATAGGCCATCGCACCATGGCTAGTATAGTACCTGATCAATCGGCCTTCGCACCATGCCCAGTATAACACCTGATAAATCTGGCCACCGCACCAATGCCCAGTAAACATCGATCAATCGGTCATGCACCATGCCTAGTATCACACCTGATCAATCGGCCATAACACGATGCCCAGTATCACACTTGATCAATCGGCCACCGCACCATGCCCAGTATAACACCTGATCAATCGGCCACCGCATCATGCCCAGTATAACACCTGATCAATTTTCCATCGCACCATGTGCAGTATAACAACTGATCAATCAGCCATCGCACCAGGCGAAGTATAACACCTGATCAATCGGCCATCGCACCGTGCGCAGTATAATACCTGATCAATCGGCCATCACACCAGTATAAAACCTGATCAATCGGCCATCGCACCATTCCCAGTATAACACCAGATCAATCGGCCACCGCACCATGGCTAGTATAGTACCTGATCAATCGGCCATCGCACCTTGCCCAGCATAACACCTGATCAATCGGCCATAACACGATGCCCAAAATAACACCTGATCAATCGGCCATCATACCTTGAGCAGTATAACACCTGATCGATCGGCCACCGCACCATGCCCAGTATAAGACCTGATCAATCGGCCATCGCACAAAGCCCAGTATAACACCTGATCAATCGACCATCGCACCATGCCCAGTATAACACATGATCAATCTGCCATCGCACTATGCCCAGTATAACACCTGATAAATCGGCCATCGCGTCATGCCCAGTATAAGACTAGATCAATCGGCCATCGCACCATGCCCAGTATAACACCTGATCAATCGGCCATAGCGCCATGCCCCGTATAAGACTAGATCAATCGGCCATCGCACCATGCCCAGTATAACACCTGATCAATCGGCCATCGCACCATGCCCAGTATAACACCTGATAAATAGGCCATCGCACCATGCGAAGTATAACACCTGATCAATCGGCCATCGCACCATGCGCAGTATAATTCCTGATCAATCGGCCATCACACCAGTATAACACCTAATCAATCGGCCATCACACCTTTCCCAGTATAACACCTGATCAATCGGCCATCGCACCATGGCTAGTATAGTACCTGATCAATCGGCTATCGCACCATTCCCAGTATAACAACTGATAAATCGGCTATCGCACCATGCCCATTAAAACACCTAATCAGTCGGCCATCGCACCATGCCCAGTATAACACCTGATCAATCGGCTACCGCACCATGCCCAGTATAACACATGATCAATCGGCCATCGCACCATGCCTAGTATAACACCTGATCAATACCGCATCAGCACATACCAGCCCAGTATAACACATGATCAATACGGTACCAGCAATAGTGTCAGATTAACAACCTGATCAATCGGCAATCGCACCATGTCCCAGTACATGGCTGATAATCTGCATCGGACGCACCATGCCCAGTATAACATCTCGATCACCTCGGCTATACGTACATACAGTAGTATATACCTGATCAATCGGCTACCGACACAGGCGTATAATACCTGCCATCGATCTTGGCAACCGCAATCACCATGGCAGTATAATACCGATCAATCGGCCATCGCATCCACATCGCCCACGTATAACAACCTGATCAATCAGCTACGACACATGACCCATGTATAACACTTGATCAGGCTAGCATCGGTGCCCATCGCAACATGCATCAGTATACAATGATCAACATCATCCACCGCACATGCTCAGTACAAGACTCGATCAATCGGCATCGCAACCATGCATATACCGACCTGATCAATCGGCCATCGCACCAATGGTAGTATAGTACCTGAGCATCGACCATCGCACTATGCCCAGTATAACACCTGATCAATCGGCCACGCACCATGAGTATAATACCCGATCAATCGGCCATCGCACCATGCCCAGTATAACACCTGATCAATCATCCAAGCTACCGCACGATGCCCAGTATAACACAATTGATCAACGGCCATCGCACATGCATCAGCATAACACCATGTATCCCAATCAATACACGACAATCATGCTCAGTACAAGACCTGGATCAATCGGCCATCGCACCATGTCCCAGTATATCAATCATGATCAATCAGGCCATCATCACCATGGCTAGTATAGTACCTGATAATCGGCCATCGCACCATGGCTGATACCTGATAATCGGCCATGCATGCAGGCTAGTATAGTACCTGTATTGGCATCGCCACCATGCGTATAACACTGATCAATCGGCATCGCACCTGGCTAGTAGTACCTGATCAATCGGCCATCGCACCATGCAGGTAGTACACATGATCATCGCTGACCATCGGCCATCACACCATGGCTGTATAGTACCTGATCAATCGGCCATGCACCATGGCTAGTATAGTACCTGATGGATCAATCGCCATCGCACATGGCTGCATAGTACTGATAAATCGCCATCACACCATGGCTAGTATAGTACATGATCAATCGGACATCGCACCATGGCTAGTATTGTACTGTCAATCGGCATCGCATCTAACAAGTATAATACGGATCAATCGGCCTCGCACCATGGTAGTAGTACCTTGTCAATCGGCAATCGCACCATGGCTAGTATAGTACCTGTTTATCGGGCCAATCGCCACCATGCAAGTATAACACCTGATCATCGCCATGCATACAACAACAACCGTCATCGGCTACCGACCTGCCCAGTAGCACACCTGGTAAATCGGCCATCGCACCATGCCAAGTATAACACCTGATCAATCGGCAACCGCACCATGCCCAGTAGCACACCTGATCAATCGGCCATCGCACCTGCCAGTATAACCACCCTGATCAATCAGCCCATCGCACCATACCCAGTACAGCTGATCAATCGGATACCGCACCATGCCAGGTATAACACCTGATCAATCGGCCATCGCAAACATTGCTCAGAAAAACACCTGATCAATTCATCCATCGCACCATGCCTCAGTACAAGACCTGATCAATCGGCCATCGCACAATGCCCAGTATAAGGACTGATAAATCGGCCATCGCCACCATGCCCAGATTAACACCTGATAAATTGACCATCGCACTATGCCAGTATAACACTGATCATCGGCCATCGCACCATGCCAGTATAACACCTGATAAATCGGCCATCGCACTATGCCCAGTATAACACCTGATCAATCGGCCATCGCACCATGCCCAGTATAACACCTGATCAATCATCCAACGCACCATGCTCAGTACAAGACCTGATGAATCGGCCATCGCACCATGCCCAGTATAATACATGATAAATCGGCCATCGCACCATGGGTAGTATAGTACCTGATCAATCGACCATCGCACTATGCCCAGTATAACACCTGATCAATCGGCCATCGCACCATGCCCTGTATAATACATGATCAATCGGCCATCGCACCATGGCTAGTATAGTACCTGATCAATCGACCATCGCACCATGGCTAGTATAGTACCTGATCAATCGGCCATCGCAGCATGGCTAGTATAGTACCTGATCTATTGGCCATCGCACCATGCCCAGTATAACACCTGATCAATCGGCTATCACACCATGGCTAGTATAGTACCTGATCAATCGGCCATCACACCATGGCTAGTAGAGTACCTGATCAATCGCCCATCGCACCATGGCTAGCATAGTACCTGATCAATCAGCGATCACACCATGGCTAGTATAGTCCCTGATCAATCGGCCATCGCACCATGGCTAGTATAGTACCTGATCAATCGGACATCTCACCATGCCCGGTATAACACCGGATCAATCGGCCATCGCACCATACCCAGTATAACACCTCATCAATCGGCTACCGCACCATGCCCCGTATAACACCTGATCAATCGGCCATCGCACCATGCCAAGTATAACACCTGATCAATCGGCCATCGCACCATACCCAGTATAACACCTGATCAATCGGTCACCGCACCATGCCCAGTATAACACCTGATCAATCGGCCATCGCACAATGCCCAGTACAACACCTCATCAATCGGCTACCGCACCATGCCCAGAATAACACCTGATCAATCGGCCACCGCACTATGCCCAGTATAACACCTGATCAATCGGCCACCGCACCATGCCCAGTATAACACCTGATCAATCGGCCATGGCACAATTGCCCATTATAAGCCATGATAAATCGGCCATCGCACCACGCCCAGTATAACACCTGATCAATCGGCCATCGCACTATGCCCAGTATAACACTTGATCAATCGGCCATAGCGCCATGCCCCGTATAAGACTAGATCAATCGCCCATCGCACCATGCGCTGTATAACAACTGATCAATCGACCATCGCACCATGCCCAGTAAAACACCTGATCAATCGGCCAGCGCACCATGCCCGGTATAATACATGATGAATCGGCCATCGCACCATGGCTAGTATAGTACCTGATCAATCGGCCATCGCACCATGCCCAGTATAACACCTGATAAATCGGCCATCGCACTATGCCCAGTATAACACCTGATCAATCGGCCATCGCACCATACCCAGTATAATACATGATCAATCGGCCATCGCACCATGGCTAGTATAGTACCTGATCAATCGACCATCGCACCATGGCTAGTATAGTACCTGATCAATCGGCCATCGCAGCATGGCTAGTATAGTACCTGATCAATTGGCCATCGCACCATGCCCAGTATAAATCACCTGATCAATCGGCCATCGCACCATGGGCTAAGTATAGTACCATGATCATCGGCCATCGCACCATGGCTAGTAGTAGTAGCTGATCAATCGCCCATCGCACCATGGCTAGTATAGTACCTGATCAATCAGCCATCACACCCGATGGCTAGTATAGTCCCTGATCAATCGGCCATCGACACCATGGCTAGTATAAGTACCTGACCTGCATCGCCCATCGCTCACCATGGCTAGTAATCCTGATCAATCAGCCATCACACCATGGCTAGTCAGGTCAGTCCTGATCAATCGGCCATGCACCATGCTAGTATGAGTACCCTGATCAATGGCCATCACCATGGCTAGTATAGTACCTGATCAATCGCCCATCGCTCCATGGCTCGTAGTATAGTACCTGATAAATCAGCCATGGCACCATCATGGCTACCATGGTATAGTACTGATCAATCGGCCATCGCACCATGGCTAGTATAGTACTGATCAACCGGCCATCTCACCATGCCCGGTATAACACCGGATCAATCGGCCATCGCACCATACCCAGATAACACCTGATCCATCGGCTACCGCACCATGCCCCGTATAACACCTGATCAATCGGCCTCGCACCATGCCGTATAACACCGATCAATCGGCCATCGCACCATACCCAGTATAACACCTGTCAATCGGACCGCACCATGCATAACACCGGTGATCAACGCATGCACAATGCCCAGTATAACACCTGATCAATCGCTACCGCACCATTGCCCAGAATAACACCTGATCAATCGGCCACCGACTATGCCAGTATAACACCTGACAATCGGCCACCGCACCATGCCCAGTATAACACCTGATCAATCGGCCATACGCACATGCCCAATTATAAGCCATGATAAATCGGCCATCGCACCACGCCCAGTATAACACCTGATCAATCGGCCATCGCACTATGCCCAGTATAACACCTGATCAATCGGCCATAGCGCCATGCCCCGTATAAGACTAGATCAATCGGCCATCGCACCATGCCCTGTATAACAACTGATCATCGACCATCGCACCATGCCCAGTAAAACACCTGATCAATCGGCCAGCGCACCATGCCCGGTATAATACATGATCAATCGGCCATCGCACCATGGCTAGTATAGTACCTGATCAATCGGCCATAACACCATGCCCAGTAAAACACCTGATCAATCGGCCATCGCACAATGCCCATTATAACACCTGATCAATCGGCCATCGCACCATACCCAGTATAACACCTGATCAATCAGCTACCGCACCATGCCCAGTATAACACTTGATCAATCGGCCATCGCAACATGCTCAGTATAACACCTGATCAATCATCCAACGCACCATGCTCAGTACAAGACCTGATCAATCGGCCATCGCACTATGCCCAGTATAATATCTGATCAATCGGCCATCGCACCATGGCTAGTATAGTACCTGATCAATCGGCCATCGCACCATGGCTAGTATAGTACCTGATCAATCGGCCATCGCAGCATGGCTAGTATAGTACCTGATCAATTGGCCATCGCACCATGCCCAGTATAACACCTGATCAATCGGCCATCGCACCATGGCTAGTATAGTACCTGATCAATCGGCCATCGCACCATGGCTAGTATAACACCTGATCAATCGGGGCCATCGCACCATGGCTAGTATAGTACCGATCAATTCGGCCCATCGCACCATGGCTAGGGTGTAGTACCTGATCAATCGCCCATCGCACCATGGCTAGTATAGTACCTGATAAATCGGCCATCACACCATGGCTAGTATAGTACCTGATCAATCGGCCATCGCACCATGGCTAGTATAGTACCTGATCAATCGGCCATCGCACCATAACAAGTATAATACCGGATCAATCGGCCATCGCACCATGACTAGTATAGTACCTTGTCAATCGGCAATCGCATCATGGCTAGTATAGTACCTGATCAATCGGCCATCGCACCATGCCAAGTATAACACCTGATCAATCGGCTACCGCACCATGCCCAGTAGCACACCTGATCAATCGGCCATCGCACCATGCCAAGTATAACACCTGATCAATCAGCCATCGCACCATACCCAGTATAACACCTGATCAATCGGCGACAGCACCATGCCTAGTATAACACCCGATCAATCGGCCATCACACCATGCCCATTATAACACCTGATCAATCGGCTACCGCACCATGCCCAGTATAACACCTGATCAATTGGCCATCGCAACATGCTCAGAATAACACCTGATCAATCATCCATCGCACCATGCTCAGTACCAGACCTGATCAATCGGCCAACGCACAATGCCCAGTATAAGACCTTATAAATCGGCCATCGCACCATGCCCAGCATAACACCTGATAAATTGGCCATCGCACTATGCCCAGTATAACACCTGATCAATCGGCCATCGCACAATGCCCAGTATAACACCTGATAAATCGGCCATCGCACTATGCCCAGTATAACACCTGATCAATCGGCCATCGCACCATGCCCAGTATAATACATGATCAATCGGCCATCGCACCATGGCTAGTATAGTACCTGATCAATCGACCATCGCACCATGGCTAGTATAGTACCTGATCAATGGGTCATCGCAGCATGGCTAGTATAGTACCTGATCAATTGGCCATCGCACCATGCCCAGTATAACACCTGATCAATCGGCCATCGCACCATGGCTAGTATAGTACCTGATCAATCGGCCATCGCACCATGGCTAGTAGAGTACCTGATCAATCGCCCATCGCACCATGGCTAGTATAGTACCTGATCAATCGAACATCGCACCATGGCTAGTATAGTACCTGATCAATCGCCCATCGCACCATGGCTAATATAGTACCTGATCAATCAGCCATCACACCATGGCTAGTAGAGTCCCTGATCAATCGGCCATCACACCATGGCTAGTATAGTACCTGATCAATCGCCCATCGCACCATGGCTAGTATAGTACCTGATAAATCAGCCATCACACCATGGCTAGTATAGTACCTGATCAATTGGCCATCGCACCATGGCTAGTATAGTACCTGATCAATCGGCCATCTCACCATGCCCGGTATAACACCGGATCAATCGGCCATCGCACCATACCCAGTATAACACCTTATCAATCGGCTACCGCACCATGCCCCGTATAACACCTGATCAATCGGCCATCGCACCATGCCAAGTATAACACCTGATCAATCGGCCATCGCACCATACCCAGTATAACACCTGATCAATCGGCCACCGCACCATGCCCAGTATAACACCTGATCAATCGGCCATCGCACAATGCCCAGTATAACAGCTGATCAATCGGCTACCGCACCATGCCCAGAATAACACCTAATCAATCGGCCACCGCACTATGCCCAGTATAACACCTGATCAATCGGCCACCGCACCATGCCCAGTATAACACCTGATCAATCGGCCATCGCACAATGCCCATTATAAGCCATGATAAATCGGCCATCGCACCACGCCCAGTATAACACCTCATCAATCGGCCATCGCACAATGCCCATTATAAGCCATGATAAATCGGCTATCGCACCATGCCCAGTATAACACCTGATCAATCGGCCATCGCACTATACCCAGTATAACACCTGATCAATCGGCCATCGCACTATGCCAAGTATAAGACTTGATCAATCGCCCATCGCCCCCCACCAAAAAAAAAATATAAACCCAGTATAACACCTGATCAATCGGCCATCACACAATAGCCACTATAACACCTGATTAATCGGCTACCGCACCATGCCCAGTATAAACCTGATCAATCGGCCATCGCACCATGCCCAGTAAAACACCTGATCAATCGGCCATCGCACCATGCACAGTATAACACCTGATCAATCGGCAATCGCACCATACCCAGTATATCACCTGATCAATCGGCTACCGCACCATGCCCAGTATAACACCTGATCAATCGGCCATCGCACCATGCCAAGTATAACACCTGATCAATCGTCTATCGCACCATGCCCAGTATAACACCTGATCAATCGGCTACCGCACCATGCCCAGTATAACACCTGATCAATCGGCCATCGCACCATGCCCAGTATAACACCTGATCATTCGGCTACCGCACCATGCCCAGTATAACACCTGACCAATCGGCCACCGCACCATGCCCAGTATAACACCTGATAAATCGGCCATCGCACCATGCCCAGTACCTGATCAATCGGCCATCGCACCAAGCCCAGTATAATACCTTATCAATCGGCTATCGCACCATGGCTAGTATAGTACCTGATCAATCGGCCATCACACCATGGCTAGTATAGTACCTGATCAATCGGCCATCGCACCATGGCTAGTATAGTACCTGATCAATCGGCCATCGCACCATAACAAGTATAATACCGGATCAATCGGCCATCGCACCATGGCTAGTATAGTACCTGATCAATCGGCCATCGCACCATGCCAAGTATAATACCGGATCAATCGGCCATCGCACCATGGCTAGTATAGTACCTGATCAATCGGCCATCGCACCATGCCAAGTATAATACCGGATCAATCGGCCAGCGCACCATGGCTAGTGTAGTACCTGGTCAATCGGCCATCGCACAATGACTAGTATAGTACCTGATCAATCGGCCATCGCACTATGGCTAGTATAGTACCTGTTCAGTCAGCCATCAGAACCTGACTAGTATAGCTCCTGATCAGTCGGCCATTGCACCATGACTAGTATAGCGCCTGATCAGTCTGTCACCGCACCATGACAAGTTTACATGTAGTAGCTGCATCTGTCAAGCATCGTAACCTGACTAGCCAGAGTCTCGACCTATGAATATGTTCATACAGTGTCATCTGGTCCTTTTGTTCGGTTGCCATCTTGAACAGTTTGTCCTTGTCGAGGTCGTCTATGCCTGTTAATTCTCGTCTGTATTCTAGCGATGGTATACCCAGTGTTCTTAACCGTTCGTGGTAGAAATAGTCTACATACTCTCTTGGTAGTCTTGCTACACGTCTCTGTACATTTTCGCTGGCAATTCAATCCTTTATCAGGAGTGGATATCATACCGGTGTTGCATATTCCAGATGTGGGCGTACAAGGGGTTTGTACAATTGGAGGACTATTTCTTTATCCAAATATGTAAAGTCTTAGCAATTAGACCAAGATTACCGATAGCTTGTGACACCGATTTTGCTGTATGTTTACTAAAATTCAGTTTGTTATCAATGTGCAGCCCAGATCCTTTTGCTGTCCTATACTCAGTACTGTTCCATTTATAAATGTGATTTTTGTTCACCTCTGTTGCGGACTCAATTGGATTTGCATGTATTGAGCATAGGCTGCATATGCAACCTATGCTCAATAATTGCAAATCCAATGCATATATTTGCATTTTTGTGTAGCTTAGTTAATTAGTACCATCTTGTATATTATCAAGGTCTTACTGCATGTAACACGTTAATTATTTGTAGCATTTTTGCCTATTTTCCTGTACATGTGTGCCACCCTGTGACAGTTGCATGCCGCCTAACGAAGGTCACGTTGTAGATAGTTTTCTTTTTTATTGAACTTACATCAGTATTAACTCTGGTGACCCCCCCCCCCCCCCCCCCCCTTCAGCCACGGAGTTTACATAGATCACAGCTAGTTTACCACCAGTTAGAGTCTGAATTTGTCCTGGGGGCCATACCCCGGGATTACCCCCCCCCCCACCCCTAGCATACTCGCTTCACTCTGTGGAGCTCGAAAATAGGACACCCCCCCCCCCCCGTTCCCCAAATGCTGGATCCACCACTGACTACTTGTTTGTTTTTTCGCAATAAAATCAATATTTGATGGAACTTCATTAAACATTTTTTTTGTGTGAGGTTTACTTTTTGTGTGGATGAAAAGTAAACCTCACACGAACAAAATATTTAATGAAATTCCATCAAATATTGATTTTATTGCGAAAATGTGTTTTAATCAAATTAATGTGTTTCATAGCCAAAATTGTTGTTGGCATGCCGCAGAAAAACGTCGAACAGACATTAAAACTACACGATAGATCCTTCATTATTACATAATAAATAATAAATATAGCAGCTAATAAGAACCAGCTATTTGGAAATGCTAACACTTGTAAAAACCTACCATGGTTATATTCATTTATGTATATAAAACTATTTGCCCTGAAAAGGATGGGATTATATATATATTATTACGACCCGTTGCTTCTTGTCTCCATAGGTGCACCAAGGACATACGTATATTCCTCCTAGTAAGTTGATTAATTGACGGTGTTGGGGCTCTATCTAAAAAAAATCTAAAACTTCTAGTAAGGTCGGGTATGGGCAGCCATTATTTTCATGCCCAGTCTCTGGATATGCATTTTGTCACAACCAATTGCAGTTCTTCTTTTTTTCGCAATGTCCTTTGCGCTGTTAAATCAAAATGTCTACCTTGCATGACAAAGACCGAATATATCCAAACGATAACAAAATTATTTTCTGGCCTTGAACTGAAAACATGAATATGTATTAACCATACGTGATGCATTTAAAGCTCAGTGTGTGCGATATTATCGCTGAGAAATTGCATATAACATAATATGTATACATAGCATATGAACGATCATACTGTCTTGGTGGTTAAAGCGTCAAAAGTACTTGATTTCGTGCCATGACATTTCGGCCCATGCCAGATCGCCCAAAGATGGATCGGCTGTCCTAAAGTTCAACATGTGTTCAACTTCAAAATATTGATTTATTTCAATTTTATGAATGTAAGAACCAGTTTCTAAAGTAAATTATAGGTTCATATAAATATTTTGTTTGAATAAGCTGTTCCATTTTCAAAACTCTTCGATAGATCGGATATGATACAAACTTAAAATATTTTCTGGTTTATAAGGTACAGTAGTGTAACCATTTGTCGGGATTACCCCTGCGTCGGGAATTTTCGTAAACCACATTTGTCACTAATCACGGAAACTTTCACGGTCCGTTTCACAGATATTTTTTTCAGAAGACCCTATCTGTCGAAATTATGGATAAAAATATTCCACATCGCCCTTGGTCTTGTAAGGTTTTAATCAAAATTGTTAGAATACCTACAAAATGTTGTATTTCAGCTATTCCCACGTTTTTCCACTCCTAAACATCATTTTTGAGACAGATATACAAAGCATGGTTCTGTCGGTCTGTGTCACTGGATTCTTTAGCCATTTTGAGCAGTCGATGTCATGTAAACACAGACTGTTAGCTGTCAAATTACCAGAATAGAGTTTCTCATACTGGGGGGTCTTATATGAAAAACAATAAAAACCTAACACAGAATTATATTTGATTACACAGATGTAGATATAGCCCCAATTCTCATGGATTTGTGCCTTCTCATTGATTCGTGCCCCTAGAAAACAAGTGAATAATGCACCAGTCAATGGAAATCCCTGCCCCCCCTGGCCCGGGGAATAGCCGGGACATAGCCGGGCATACCCCGTGGTTTTAACCTGTCATGATGCCCCGCACTGCGGGGACAACCCTGGGGCTTTAACTTCGCAAAATATGCGGGGACGTAACCCCGGGGCTTTACTGCTGATTCCTACGATGGAATAAATCACAGTATCCCCTGCTTCTCATAAAAGCCGGGTGAAAGGGGGCGGGGAGCCAAGTGATTTGGTGTGGTAAGGGAACCTGGTACCAAATTGAGATTTCGTAACTTCAGATCTGAATTACTATTTCTCTCCCTGATACAGGTGTATTCCCGGCTATAAATGACTTAAACAGTTGATGAGCCGTAAAACACCATTTCATCTGTCATAGGAATGCTGCTGATCCCTCCCCCACACCACAGGCGACAGCAGACAACATACATGTATCACTATGAGGGCAATGTATGAGGGCGTCAGACAACATGTATCACTGTATGAGAGCGTCAGACAACATGTATCACTGTATGAGGGCGTCAGACAACATGTATCACTGTAAACATGTATCACTGTATGTGGGCGTCAGACAACATGTATCACTGTAAACATGTATCACTGTATGTGGACGTCAGACAACATGTATCACTGTAAACATGTATCACTGTATGTGGGCGTCAGACAACATGTATCACTGTAAACATGTATCACTGTATGAGGGCGTCAGACAACATGTATCACTGTAAACATGTATCACTGTATGTGGGCGTCAGACAACATGTATCACTGTATGATACAACTGTCTGCCATGAGCACGGCCCTGAAACCACCGGACCTTCACAATATTGTGATCTTACTATTTCACGATTATTTTACAACGGCATTTTTTTAAAAAATAAAAAATGGGAATGCTATGCGATGTAATTATGAATATGGAACATTCAGAAGAAAAAGTGTTACAATCCATCCATAATTGGTGAAGATATCACACTTACAACTTGAGATCTGCCCTGTTTTTCATGTTGTAAGTGCGATATCTTCATCAATTACGGATGGATTGTAAAACTTGTTTCTTCTGAAAGTTTCATATTCAAAATTACATCGCATAGCATTCCGATATTTTTATAAAATAAAATTGATAAAATGTCGTTGTCAAATAATCAACAAATATTAAACACGAAAGTTGACACCGTTCTTTTACGAAAGTTGCCACCGGACAGGTTTACGCCGATTAAAATATTGGGAAGGTCTGGTGGTTCTAGGGCCATGATGAGACACATATTTTTTGGAGGTCATGTTCTAGCTGGAACCCAGCATTTATGTCAAGTCTTCTACATTGTATACATGTGACAATCTTGAGTTCTTTCACTGTCTTGACTGATATCTAAACATGCAGTACATATCAGAATATAAAGCTATAGTCCTTTTCTGATTTCAAACTTGGTGTTGCATTCTCCATTGCTTTTTGTACCACCAGCTGGTGGATAAGAATGGGATTAAGTTACTTTACTGGTGTGACTGAAGAGCCATCTGACAGCAGACAGACACCAAATCATGGTAGCGTAAATCTAAAGCTGCTATTAATAATCTGCAGTACTCGTACCCATGTGTGGCTCCTCAGACCAATGGAGTCGGCCGGACCAGTTTGTTGCTTCTGACTGCTAAAATAAATCAACCGTATTTCCTGATTCTTGTATATTAAGAGCTGAGTAAATGGAGACTGGCGCCCAGTGATTTTGGTGAGGTTAGAAATAGTCTGCAGTAGGCCCTGCTTGTGGGGAGAGTCCACTAAAATGGAAATTGTGCAAACAGTCGTAAAATCGCCCCAGAACAAGATAATGTATAAAGGTCAGTGATGAATTCTTTGTCCTCTTTGAGCAGGGATTCGAAACTGCCGACCTGTCTGTAATGACCTTTGCTGTTGAAGAAGGACGTTAAACAATATCAATCAATCAATCAATCTTTGTCCTCTAGACTGGGTTGTACCCAGTGTCATCTATCACACTGATTGAACAAGCCTTCTCTTCTCAATTTTTTTAATATCAGCTTTGAAATATGCCCCGCACTGCGGGGCCTTTACCGGGGATTTAACCTTACTGATGTCCCCGGGGTGCGGGGCCATTTACCCGGGGTTTAACCAGCCAGATTGACCCCCAGCAACTGCGGGGGAAACATTAGCGGGGCTGGCTTTAAAAGATGAGTCAAAAATTATTAATGCCCCGCTATTTCCCCAGGGGACCAGGGGGGGCGGGGAGGGGGATTTCCAATCCATTGACTGGTGCATAAGCATTATTTCTAAGAATAGGTGTGTACTATGAAAACAATGATCTTAAAATAAGGTAATTTTCAAGTTGTTTCCCACAATTTTTATAAGTTACTGTTACATATAATTGTGATTTTACACCACCTCTTTTGCTCTACATACTCCCCTTAATCTGAAAAGGGTCTGTTCTCGGCAAATTGATGCAAAAAAATGTGATGTATTTGTTGATTTCTAGATGAATCTGGACTTCACCATATTTAACTTTTGATGCACTCTAGGCAGCAAACACTTCTTTATTATTGTTATGAGTGATCCAAGGAATGTCACTCAAATAAAGTGTGCAGAAAAGTTGTCGGGCACGAACCTGATTGAGTAAGTTTCAAGATCAATATTAGGACGACTTGGGGTGGGTTAATTTCTAGGGACTCTTAAGACTTGTGCAAAAAAAAAAACAATTTTGGTTTTGGGAATTCCTTATGTTGCACTCTTAGTCTTGTGTTTGAACTTTATGTTGAATGTAATACATTTTCAGGGCAATTAATCGGAATATAAAAACACGCACTATGAATTTATGTGCTTATGGCGCACGGATTCCATGAGAATAGGGAATAAGCTCCTGTGATTTTTAATAGAATTTATTTGATTCATTGTTGATTATAAAAAATGCTCAGAATAATAGCTCTACATTTTGTATGTAGTTTGTTATTATCTTGGGTTGGTTGTTGGTATAAATCCTGCCATGTTTCAATGTGCCGCCATAATAGAATAATGGTAAAATAGCATGTACCCAAAACCTGAACTGAAAATTTAAAACGTGATCTGAAACAGGCAATCTTGCTTTATGAATTATTTTGCCTTTGTTGATAAATTTTGTTGTCATTTTTATGGACTGGCAAAAGGAAATGGTGGAAAATTGTTTACTATACACTCCTCTGATAATTTAGACAACCATTTTTTACTCTGACCCGTTGGTGCGCCACAATTTACAGGATGAGAATAACCCCAAACAACTAAAAATCCAGGGTGTCTAAGGTCACTAGTTCTTTTTTTATTTTCTACAAGCGCCTGGAATGAAAAAACGTTTAACAAAAATGGGACGACATGGGAAAACAAGCAAGACTTTTAGCTAAATCTGATTTACACCAGCACTTTTACGATAAGTTTATTATTTTAAAAAGTTTTGAAATTTAATTGGTTTTTATATGCGCGTTTAGCATTAGTAACTGGCCAACGAAGGCTTTTATAATCCAGAAACTAGGTATATCCACTGTAACTGTCAATTGCAGCTAATTCTGGCAACATTCTATGGCTAATTCACATTCAAATTTTAACCATTGCGTACGTCCATAATAAAATATGTGGATTTACGAAATCAACTAATACTTGATTCTAATTGCTACTCTGTGGCAAATTTTAATTTTTCACATTCCGACTAGTTTGGTGGTGAAACGTTATTCAGAATCTAGTCAAAAATGTGTAATTATCCTCATACCATGCTGATTGGAATAGGCCTTGTCTTATTTATTAAATTAATTAACTGTTACAACATAAGAAAACTAACCTGTCATGATTCTCACTGGCATAGTTCTGCTTCAAGTTTAATACCAATTTTGCAATGCTGATCCTGTTAATTGCTGTTCTCCATTTTGTTTAAATTAAACCTTACTAGATGCGCAGCTTGTTAGCAGAGATAATTATTGTGACGTTGCAAAACCACGCATGGTGATATCATACCATTCACAACAATTTTACCGTCCCTTACTGAACGTCAGTAACGTTATGAAATTTTACCTGCTCATGATGTCTTTGAACTGCATTTGAATTTATTCAGAAATTATGAATGACTGATTTTGGAACATGGATGGGAGGATGGTTAATCACATATAAAATTTGTTTTGGAAAGCCTTAGGTGCCAGCAGAATTTAGCTGACACCATTGTAACCTGGACAAAACAATGGGACCTGATTTTCAGGCGAAACGGGACCAGATTTCTGGACATAATCGACCAGATTTTCTGGTTCCACCAATTTATTTTCTAGATTATATGTTAAGATTATACCAAAAAAAAAATTAACCATTTAATAAAAGTATAAGGACTTTCATTTCAAGGTGATTTTTATAGATCAATGTGTTTACTAGGTTTTTCAATCATTGATGACTTTAAGTTAAATTACGTAATTAGTTGTATTAATCATGGTCAAATTAATCAGGGGCCCACTGAATAACCACAAGAATCTGATTATGACTTCGGTTCAGTTAGTTCTGTTTTCTTTCAATGTATTTTTTGTATCGCGTTAAAAGGATGGCTCACTTATGTGCTATTAACGACCATTGAGGTCCGGAGAAATGAAGGCATACCAGGTTTTAATGGACCAGGATGTTAGATCCAGATCTAGTGAGTTTGGCAACTGGATTTAGTGATCATGATCTCCACTTTTCGCCTTTTCATTTTTATTGTCGCGCCATGCTTTAGCGCAGGCGGCGGACTATAGTCGGCGTTTTTCCGTTTTTCCGTCGTCCGGTTTTTTTGTAATGGTTAAATGCGTTTAAAAGTTATTGTTTTTTCAAACAATATTCTCTTTAAACCCCCTTGCCAGGACATTGATTAATATTTCACATCAATGGTTTGTCTAGGGATGATGCTTCATTACGCCAACCCACCCGCCAACATTCCAAAATTATCAAGGTCAAGGTCATTTATTTAACTTGTAATATGTTCCACCGGTTTTGTAACAGAAATACCGATAAAGTTATTGTTTTTTCACAATATCTCTTTAACCCCTTCTGCCCAGACTTTGAGGTTAATTATTTCACATCAATGTTTGTCTAGGGATGCATTCAATTACGCACACTCCCACCTGCAAATTCTCAAGGTCAATGGTCATTTGATTTACTTGTTAAATGATTCAACCGGGTTTTGACTCTAACAGAAAAATGCGTTAAAAGTTATTTTTTATTTCCATTGGATAATATTTGCACATCAATGTTTGTTCTAGGGATGATGCTTCATTACGCATCCCCCCACACCCACATCCAAAGTCCGAAATTAATGTGGGGGTGTCGTATGAAGGTCAGTTCAATATATTTCCAGATTTACTTTAACACCAATTGGTAATATATGCCACAACACTTGCAATAAAAAACCAAGGGTTTGTGTGTAACTATGAAATACAGTTAATGAGTTAAAGTTTTTGGTTTTTAAGATCCTACATAATCGTTAAGCTAATCTTTTAACGCTTTCAATTTCCCCTTGATGCCATACAGAACTTTTCTCTGAGTAATGTTTCAACTTTAATCAAATGATTTTAACTCGAGACCTTCGTCTCTCAACCCCAGGGGCCCGCCTAACACTCCGATCCGCTCATTTGTACATTAAGCCTCCCCCACCCCACATTACAAATTTTGATAATGGTCAAAGGGGTCTTTATTTTAACTTTTCCTTGTCGCGTAATCCGGATTTTGTAACAACCACGGAATTCTCGGCTAAAAGCAAACTTGCCCGTTATTAATAAAGTTCATTGTTTTTTCGTTTCTACAACAATTTTATCTCTTTAACCCCTTTCCTGGGTCATTGATAAATTTATTTCAACCTGCAATTGTTTTTATCTTACGGATGATGATTACATTATGGCACACCCCCACATCCAAATTTCTGAAGGCCCAACAGGTTAATTTCTTTATTTGTTGTAATCTGTTCACGGTCAAATGCCTTCGGCAAGGGGCGGCGACACCGCTTCCGTTGGCGGCAATTCTTGTTTTAAATGAAACCTTTCATGCTGCTAAACAAATCAATATAGGACTGTTATCAAGGCTCAATCAAACAAGTATGATTATTTTATCAGAAATCTAACCACTGGGTATACATGTATTCTCTCGATGTCCACTTGCGATTATCAAAACTTGGAAATACTTCATATAATACATTAGATTTACATCCCATTTTTAATTTTGTGTTACCCTACCCCATGCTTGACCCAGGAGCCCAAGGTCAATCGGACTTTTTGTACGGTATTTTAATTTTACCGCCACGGCGGGGCGGTGGACGGGTGGGGCGAGTTGTAGGCGGGGGGTGCGAGGCTGAATGAAAAATAAAGCGCATAGTTCGTGTACACAAACTCCTCCGAAATCCATTCAGCGTCTACGATCCGATCTCGAAATCTATACCACTAGTCTTCTACACATATTGAAGATTGTGCCCTACCTTGGTGTTTTTATGCCTGAAAAAAAATGTATCCCACCATTTTTAAACTTAAAGCCGTTTTTTTTTTCTACATTTTTCTATTACAATTCTATATTTAGGGTACATAGGTTGTGTGCTCACAAAATCCTACCTCGAAACCGTTCAAGTCGATCGATCTGAAATACTATTACCAACGTCTTCTTTACACATATTGAACATTTGTGCAACCTTGGTTGGTTTTTATGCCGTAAAAATAACATTATTTTTTTAAAAAAACAAAAATATCACCTTTTTTAACTTAGCCATTTTTTCTAAATTATTGTATCCTAATTACCCTATCATTTCTACTTTACACTTCTAACTTTTCTATTCTCTTGCCTTAAATTAGTATACAATGTTTAGCCACAACGAGATGAAGAAAAATAATGCTATAGACTTTTTCAAAATTTCTCATTAATGTTTCATTGCCTTGGTGACTGCTTCATATTTCTGCTCTTTTCGCTGTCTGGCCCCATATTCGACTGGGGGCGTTTTTATTTTAGTGACTTGCGGCCACTCTTGTTTTCTAAAGCTTATGTTAAAGTTTTTCAGCTCTGGACCCCGGCTTTGCGATTATGAACTTGCAAAACTCCATATAACACATTTGATTCACCATTTATTGTGCTTAATAATTGTTTGTTTGTTTGTTTGTTGATTGGTTGTTTAACGGGCCTTATCAAACAGCTAAGGTCATTGTCAAGGTCGGGTAAAAAAACAGGTTTTTGACTTCCCATTTTACCTGCTGCATTGGGGGGGAAAAAATAAAATCCCAAAATTGCAGCAACAGAATATTTACATCGAGACAAAAATATTTTTATTCAGCCCTGAAATTAGAATAACCCGATCCTGGATGGCCAGGTCCATACCAAACCAACAAAGTTCACATTGGACCCCATTTCCCCTAAAAATAGGATTAACGAATAAATCGTTTTAATACTCCACATAAGGGGTTTATAACCAGATTTCAACTGTCACATACAAAATGCTAAAGACGTTTATGTGAGGGCCCAAAACCAGGTCCCTCCCCAGTCTGAATTCCGGGTTAAGAATTGAAAACCCGATCGTTAAATTACCCATCGCTTGCTCCACCTGCCACCCACACTGTGATTAATTAAGCGTTATTTACCCAATAACCCAGGGGTCAAGGCAAACAGGTGCGATCGGCATGTTGATAAGGATTAGTGTATTAATTCTTTTGTATAGGCCATTAGCCAGAAGCATTTTACACGCAGAAGCCGTTTACCACAGCCCAAAAACCTGAAACAAGCAAGCTCCGGCCCTTACTACGGGCTATGGTCGGAAAAAATGTTTCGTAATCGTGATTTCACTCCAAATTCTCAAGGAACTAAACAATGAACAACAAACCAGATCGGGATTTATTTCAAGAAACCCTCAAAAAGATTTGTGATTTATAAAGTAATAACTTAGTTCTCAATGTGAAAATACAATCAAAATCTATCTACCAATATATTTCTTTTTAGCTCACCTGATCGAAAGCTCAATATGTGCAGGCTATTGTTTACCGCAATGTGTCCGTCGTCCGGGTGAACATTTTCAAAACGTCTTCTCCTCGGTAAAGACCATTGGGGCCTATAGTCAACCAAACCATTCCATGGTCATGGTCCATTAGGTAGGGGGATTACAAAATTGTTTAAAATGACGTCAATTACGTTCAACATCCAAGATGACCACCGTCTAAAAATAGCCAAACAAATTCTTTCAAAATAAATCTTCTTCTCAAGAAAAACCGCCAAACCAGGTATTTCAACAAAACTTGGTAGGAATATGATCGATGTCCAATGCCTCTTTCAAATTTTATTTTGGACCGAATATGGTCATGGTCATATATCAAAATCGAAGGTTATGAATGAAGGCGATCACTCTGGTGGCATTTTATCGAAAATCGGTATGGTTTATTGTCATCCAAGATTGGCCCGCCAAAAATGTCGTAAAAAGGGCTTGTTTTTCTTCAACATGGAACCGCTTTGGGGCCCTATGGTAGCCAAAACTTAAAAAGTTATGGGTCTATGGGAGAAGCCGTTTCAGATTTTTGTTAAAATGGTGAGGGTCATCGCTAATCCAAGATTAGGCCGGCCGTCTAAAAATAGCATAAATTCTTTAAAAAATCTTCTCATGAACCACTAACCGGATTTTCGAACGAAAATTTGCTAGGAACGATGATCGATGTACAATGGCTCTTTCAAAGTTGTTTAAACATGGTTGACCCCCACGGGGGTTAAAAAATGGGCGATGGCCCGTGGGGTCAAATTTTATTTTATTTTTGACCGCCAATCATGGGTCATGATTATATATCAAAATTGGAAGGTATTCAATGAGGCAATCACTTTGGTGGGGCAATTTATTGTTGAAATTTGGATGGTTATGGTTCTGTCTCCTCCAAGATGGCCGCCCGAAATGGTTCTAAAACGGTTTTATCAAAGATTTTAAAAAATTCTTCTTCACATGAACCGCTTTGGCCCATGGTAGCCCAATACTTAAAAGTTATGGTCCATGGGTGAAATGTGCCCATTTCAGATTTGTTTGTAAAATGGAGGTCATCGCTAAAGCAAGGATGGGCGCCTGTTCTGAAAAAGAAAACAGCATAAATTCTCAAAAAATAAATCTTTCTTTCCTCATGAAACAGCCCGAGCCGGATTTTCGACGAAACTTTGGTAGGAATTGTTCGATGTACAATGCTCTTTAAAATTTGGTTTGTTAAAATGGTGACCCACCGGGGCGCTCAAAAATGGGGCTTGGCCCGTGGGGTGTAAAATTTTTATTTTTGACCGCAATTATCATCATGTCTTACTCTATTAACAAATCGAAGGTATTCAAAGAGGTGGCGATCGCTCTGGTTCAATTTTTTGTCGAAATTGGATTGGTCATGTCATCCAAGATTCGGCCGCGAACAGGTCAAAAGGTCGTTTCTTTTATTAGAGATTTTCAAATTCTTGAATAGCCTTTTCAAATTTGTTTAAAAAATAAACAGGTGGTCGTTCGCTTTATATCCTAATTGATGGCCGGCCGCCGTCTAAAAATAGCGCAAAATTCTTAAAAAAAAATTAAATTCTTCTCATGCAACCGCCATCCACGGATTTCGGACGAAATAACTTGGTAGGAAATATGATCGATGTTAGAATCTCCTTTCAAAGGTTAGTTTTAAAATGGTTGACCCTGAGGTCACAAATATGGGTGTGGCCCAATGGGGTCCAAATTTTATTTTTGGGATCCGGAATTATGATTCATGTCCATATATAAAATTTGAATTGGTATCGATGAGGTGATTGCTCTGGTACAATATTTGTTAGGGGTAATCGGTAATGATTATGTTAATTCCATGATGGGCCGCCAAAATATCCATTTATTCAATAGATTTTTGAACGGTTTTTTCTTTTTCTCGGGGAAGGAACCAACATTGCTGGACCGTGGCTGGCAAAAGTTCAAATAGTAAGTTAAGATTCCTTGGGCGGTTGAAGCATTTCCAGATTTGGTTAAAATGAGTGTTTCATCCGCTTAAATCCAAGATGACCGCAATTCTAAAAATTTTTTTTAAAAGCTCAATTTTTTTAAAACACACATGAACTCAATGTCATCATTCTTTCTCTGGTGGTTCAAAAAGGTAGTCATCGGTGACCGAAATTAGGGCCATCATGGCCCTCTTGTTGTTTTTTATTCTCTATCAACCATCTGATCTCGAAGACTTGCAACAGACGTTTTGTTTACATTTCTTGATCAACATGAACTCGCGGGAAAGTAAGCTGTCTTACAACCGGGTATTATTAGTGCTTGTTTATCATTTTGTGGACCAGTTAAACGCCAAACATGTCGGGCTGCGTTTGCCCTTCAGGGCAAAGATGCTGATATTAAGAAAAATATAAATTAAGTATAGCTCTTGTAGGGTAGATTTTTGATTGGTTTTATTTCCGCATTTCACATTGATAAAACTAGGTATTTTACTTTATTGTATCTGGATGATTTTTGAAATCCCGATATGGTTTGAAATCTTGAGAATTTGAGTGAAATCACCGATGACGAACTCGTGTCCGACCCTAGCATTCTTATGTGTCAGGGTTTTTGGGAACTGGTACGGCTTCATAGGCGGCAGGAAGTCCGAAAGAAAACATTATTGGGGGGGGGACCAAATGTTGAAGGGGACCCGATAGCGCTACTTTATGGGCTTCTGCATTGGAATAAAATGCTGGACTATAGTGTCGGTTTTATTAGGGCGGGCGGGTGGGCCATTAGCTAGGCTTTTGGGTAGGCACTAGGTGAATAAATGGGATTTTTATGATGAAATAGAAAATTTTTATATTACGTCTTAAAAAACCTGACTGATTGGGGTGAAAATTTATTTTGGCCACACTTAGTTGTAAGCCTTGATTGTATTTTTACATTGACAAATTGAATGAATTACAATTTTAATTAAAAAAATTCTGCTGAATGTATCTGAAATTAAAAAAAAAAATAAAGGTATTAATCACACTTACCTATCAACGTGCCAATGGCCTGTGGGGTCAAGGATTTTGAATTTCAATCCAGGCGTCATCGGGGAGCATTTGTCGGATTTACCAACCATCTACATGTAGTTAAAATGGTCGTCGCCTAATCCAAGATTGCCACCGTGGAAAAGTAGGTCACATTCTTAAAAAATCTTCTCACGAACCACCGGACAGATTTCAACGAAACTTGGCAGGAATGTTCAATAGTCGATGCTCTTTCAGATTTGTTAAAATAATGACCCCGGGATAAAAAATGAGCGGGCCGAGGTGGGTCAAGTACATGTAGGTGTCGTATTTCATATTTTACCTAATATGGTCATGTTATACATGTATATCAAATCGAAAGTATCAGGGAGACAATCACTCTGGAGTATTTTTGTCAAAATCGGATGATTTCGTTTTCGCAGATGGCCGCCGAAAGGTCATTCTTTTATTGTGGAATTCAAACATCTTCTCATGAACCGCTTGGCCGATGATGGTCAAACTTCACAGTTATGGTCCTTGCGTGAAGCCTTTTCATATTTGTTAAAATGGAGCATGTCACATAATCCAAGATGGCCGGCATAGAAAATTAGGTGAAATTCTTAAAATAATCTTCTTGTGAACCACAAGACCGATTTCGACGAATGATCGATAGTGAATGCCCTTTCAGATTGTTAAAATAATGACCCAGGAATCAAAAATGGGCGTGGCCAGGGGGTCAAATATGGATCAAATTTCTAATTTGACCAAATATGGTCATGTTATACATGTATATCAAATCGAAGGTAATCAGGAGATGATCACTCTGGAGCATTTCTTGTTGAAATCGGAAGATTACGTCATCCAAGATGGCTGCCAAAAGGTTGAAAGTTCATCCTTTTAATATAGATTTCAAATGTCTTCTCGTGAACCGCTTGGCCGATGCTGGTCAAACTTCACGGTTATGGTCCGTGGGTGAAGCCTTTTAATATTTTTCAAAATTGTCGTTGTCGCATAATCCAAGATGGCCACCATAGAAAATTATCGAACATCCTGACCGATTTCGCCAAAACTTGGACTTACAGATCAAGTTTGCTGGAACTTGGTATATATACCCGGTAATCGACAGTCTGTGCCGTTTTTGTTGCGTATAACTGTAATATTATTTTACAGATTTATTTAATATTTGGACACTTGGATTTTGGATACATGTGAGCATTTGGAACACACATGTTGCCATTGATATGACCATGACCTTTTTGACCTTAGCCATTTTATTTGTGTCAAAAAGTTTCTTCATCATGATATAACTTTAAGATTACTTAATGGATTGCTTCAATATTTGGACACTTGACCTAGACCTTTAATATTACTTGACGGATTGCTTCAATATTTGGACACTTGATATATGTGAGCATTTGGAACACACTGATGCCGCCATTAACATGACCTTGACCTTTTTTACCTTCACATTTTTGCGGAAACACTTAAGCATTCTTTTGCGTCAAAAAGTTTGTACAAGTTTCTTCCTCATAGTATTAGGCTATGGGCTACCAGGACCCCCCGTGCACCCCACCCCACAACATTTGTACGCCATGTTTTTTTTGTTCCTTGGGGTATACTAACTACTTTAAAAAATGTTAACATCAAAAATCTTGGGTCCCACATCTATTTTTAGCCAAATATGCAAATTAGGTGCCGCCATTTTTTGGAAAATTAATTTTGCACATATCTTTCTTATTAAAAGTGCTAGAAGAACACTTAAGGTGTCTACATATATGTTTTAATGGTCAAGGAGTTCATTAAACACAATACCAATTTGATTGGATAATTTCCTAAGTCATGAATATGCAAATTAGGCGTAAAAAAGAAAAAAAATCAAAAAAATACATTTTCATTTATAAACTTCGTACTAAATATTTCTAAAAGCTTATATTAATCATTTTTTTAGAACTGAAGCAGTTTAAGTTATTACACTACATGTCTGCTTTATAATATAAACATTATATCATGTATTGTGACCTCATATTGCTATGCAAATGAGATTACGGCCATTGAATAAATTTCTCATTTCCCGCCATTTTTGAAAAAAAAATATGTTTCCACATATCTTTCTTATTAATCAAGCTAGAAGAACATTTAAGGTGCCTAGATATATGTTTTCATGGTCAAGGAGTTCATTAAACATAATACCAATTTGATTGGATACCTTCCAAAGTCATGAATATGCAAATTAGGCATACAATTTACATTGTATCTTAAAAAATAAAACATATTTCTGTATCATGTTTATTTACAAACAAATCTTTGTTTACTCTATATAGTTGGCTCTATTGCCATGAGATTTTGTTCATTAAGTCACACTGCCTAATCACTGTCTCTGCATCCTCGTCAGAATATACAGGCCCCATCTCACCAGATTCTTCTTCATCTGATGTGTCACAATCCTGTATATTCTCGATGATGTCTATGAGTCGTTGGGGTAGAATTGGATCGTTCGTCCACAATGGCTCGTTATGTCCATCAGTTTTTGTATCCAGCATGGCCATTATAGTAGTGGAATCTCAGGAGTTGAAATGTGTGCCCTCTTCCATATTGCAACTTGATAATTGACCCTCCGTACATGCTGTACCAAGCTGCCTTTACATGGGGGGATAGTGACGCAATATCTACATTGTTTGATATGGTTAGCTTTTTTCGAATGAACCACATTTTGCTTTCAACATGAACACTCTGAGTTCATCACCATTGTACATCTGGAATTGCCATACACGGCACAGGTGAAAGCTTCTATTCATCAATAGTCTCTTCAGCCCATCTTCCAATCATACCGACATGAGACAGAACTGGGACGTACTTTGGCATTTTCTGCATTTGTTTTATGGCCTTAACCTTCCCCAGCCCCTTGAATGCACTAGTACTGTCACATCCTGATACGCATGCAGTGTCAATAACGCGGTGCAGTATTCCTGTGTGTACCCACGAGCTATTTCGCTCATGTTGATTAATCTTTTTTTGTTTCCAGTTCCTGTGTCGAACAGAAGAGTGACATTCTCTAGATGCAGAGCATAATGCAATAGTATGAAAAAAATATCACTATCTGGACTCTTTACCATTATGTAGTCATATCCATGTTCATTGCCATACATCGCATACAGTATTATCCTCGTATCTGTCTCTTTCTGTGTAGATTTCAGACTTTCTATCTCTGTTGAATTAACATGTCTAGCTTCACACTTCAATTGATATGCTGTTCCATCGCATATTAATGTGACATTGCGGTTGTTAATTTTGGAAGCAAATACATCTGTGTTCCAAACCTTTAACATGACCTGAACTAACTGCTGTTTGTTTTCATCATTTGCAAGAAATATTTTCCAGTTTTCTGGTTTCTTCGTGCTTTCACCTTTAATTATGAGCTTTTCTCTCGCTCCCCCCTTCTTGCTCTTTCCATTGATTTAACAGAGTCTGCTTTATACATGTCAGTACTGAATATTACATCGGATTTTCTCGACATCATATCAAACACCTTTTCACTGATTTGTTTGAAATTTCCTGGAACAGTCTTTAAATAATGGAAGCACGCATTACTGTCTTCAATATCCAGTGTTGTTTGGCTAGATGGAACAGGCATATCGTCAACTTCTTTTGTCAGGTAGTTCAGGTCATGTTAAAGGTTTGGAACACAGATGTATTTGCTTCCAAAATTAACAACCGCAATGTCACATTAATATGCGATGGAACAGCATATCAACTGAAGTGTGAAGCTGGACATGTTAACTCAACAGATAGAAAGTCTGAAATCTACACAGGAAGAGACAGATACGAGGATAATACTGTATGCGATGTATGGCAATGAACATGGATATGACTACATAATGGTAAAGAGTCCAGATAGTGATATTTTTTTCATACTATTGCATTATGCTCTGCATCTAGAGAATGTCACTCTTCTGTTCGACACAGGAACTGGAAACAAAAAAAGATTAATCAACATGAGCGAAATAGCTCGTGGGTACACACAGGAATACTGCACAGCGTTATTGACACTGCATGCGTATACAGGATGTGACAGTACTAGTGCATTCAAGGGACTGGGGAAGGTTAAGGCCATAAACACAATGCAGAAAATGCCAAAGTACGTCCCAGTTCTGTCTCATGTCGGAGATGATTGGAAGATGGCTGAAGAGACTATTGATGAATTAGAAGCTTTCACCTGTGCCGTGTGTGGCAATTCCAGATGTACAAAGGTTGATGAACTCAGAGTGTTCATTTTGAAAGCAAAATGTGGTTCATCTGAAAAGCTAACCATATCAAACAATGTAGATATTGCGTCACTACCCCCATGTAAAGGCAGCTTGGTACAGCATGTACGGAGGGTCAATTATCAAGTTGCAATATGGAAGAGGGCACACATTGCAACTCCTGAGATTCCAAACCCTACTAATGGCCATGGCTGGATACAAACTGATGTACATATCGAGCCATTGTGGACGAACGATCCATTTCTACCCCAACGACTCATAGACATCATCGAGAATATACAGGATTGTGACACATCAGATGAAGAAGAATCTGGTGAGATGGGGCCTGTATATTCTGACGAGGATGCAGACGACAGTGATTAGGCAGTGAGACTTAATGAACAAAAACTCATGGCAATAGAGCCAACTATATAGAGTAAACAAAGATTTGTTTGTAAATAAACATGATACAGAAATATGTTTCATTTTTAGCTCACCTGAGCGAAGCTCATGTGAGCTATTGTTACCGCAATGTGTCCGTCGTCGTCCGTCGTCGTCGTCCGTGAACATTTTCAAACGTCTTCTCCTCGGAAACCATTGGGCCTATGGTCACCAAACTTCATGGTCATGGTCCTTAGGTAGGGGGATTACAAAATTGTTAAAATGACGTCATTACGTAATCCAAGATGGCCGCCGTCTAAAAATAGCACAAATTCTTAAAAAATCTTCTCAAGAACCGCCAACCGGATTTCGACAAAACTTGGTAGGAATGATCGATGTACATTGCTCTTTCAAAGTTGTTAAAATGGTGACCCTGGGGTTAAAAATGGCGTGGCCCGTGGGGTCAAATGGGGTCAAATTTTATTTTTGACTGAATAGGGTCATTTCATATATCAAATTGAAGGTATCAATGAGGCGATCACTCTGGTGCATTTTTTGTCGAAATCGGATTGTTATGTCATCCAAGATGGCCGCCGAAAGGTCAAAAGGTCGTTCTTTTATCAGAGATTTCAAAATACTTCTTCACATGAACCGCTTGGCCCATGGTAGCCAAACTTAAAAGTTATGGTCCATGGGTGAAGCCTTTTCAGATTTGTTAAAATGGAGGTCATCGCTAATCCAAGATGGCCGTCGTCTAAAAATAGCATAAATTCTTAAAAAATCTTCTTCTCATGAACCGCTGGCCGGATTTCGACGAAACTTGGTAGGAATGATCAATGTACATGCTCTTTCAAAGGTGTTAAAATGGTGACCCGGGGTCATGCGCGTGGCCCGTGGGGTCAAATTGGGGTCAAATTTTATTTTTGACCGAATATGGTCATGTCATATATCAAATTGAAGGTATCAATGAGGCGATCACTCTGGTGCATTTTCTGTCGAAATCGGATTGTTATGTCATCCAAGATGGCCTCCGAAGGTCAGGTCAAGGTCGTCTTTTATTAGAGATTTCAAAATTCTTCTTCACATGAACCGCTTGGCCCATGGTAGCCAAACTTAAAAGTTATGGTCCATGTGTGAAGCCTTTTCAGATTTGTTAAAATGGAGGTCATCGCTAATCCAAGATGGCCGCCGTCTAAAAATAGCATAAATTCTTAAAAAATCTTCTCATGAACCGCTAGCTGGTATTTCGACGAAACTTGGTAGGAATGATCGATGTACAATGCTCTTTCAAAGTTGTTAAAATGGTGACCCCGGGTCAAAAACAAAAAAAAAAATGGCGTGGCCCGTGGGTCAAATTTTATTTTTGACCGAATATGGTCATGTTATATATCAAATCGAAGGTATCAATGAGGCGACACTCTGGTACATTTTTTGTCCAAATCGATTGTTATGTCATCCAAGATGGCCGCGTGAAATGTCCAAAAGGTTCTTTTATTAGAGATTTCAAAATTCTTCTGCACATGAACCGCTTGGCCCATGGTAGCCAAACTTAAAGTTATGGTCCATGGGTGAAGCCTTTTCAGATTTGTTAAAATGGAGGTCATCGCTAATCCAAGATGGCCGCCGTCTAAAAATAGCATAAATTCTTAAAAAAATCTTCTTCTCATGAACCGCTAGCCGGATTTCGACGAAACTTGGTAGGAATGATCGATGTACATTGCTCTTTGAAATTTGTTAAAATGGT